>SJYT01063475.1:477758-554400 GCA_006410635.1 Cephalophus harveyi
CCTGGCGTGCTGCGATTCATGGGGTCGCAAAGAGTCGGACACGACTAAGCGACTGAACTGACTGAACTGACTCAGGGAGATAAAAGATATCACTCAAGGATCGACTTGATCAGACCACATCCCTATCTTTCCAGCCCATACTTAAAGTGGGCTTTAACCCCCTACCTCTTGGTCTCCAATTACTCAACCTGGCTTCTTCCAGACCCCTATCAGCTAAACTATAGTCACAGAGCTCAAGAGATCATCTAATTCATAGTTCAGACCACTTTCTCTACCTGTAAAACTGATGATCAAGTAGGCTTTCTGAAACTCTACTCACTGGAAGGAATGTGACTCATCGCTGTCTTTGAATGACACCTGTGGCTTCCAAAGAAGCAGGTATAAATGCAGCTTTTCTCACCCCATTGAGGTTTCCCTGGAGGGTAAGACAAGCAACAGAGATAGCAGTCAAAGATGATTGATAGGATCTAAGCCTTAGAGAAAATGATAGTGGGGCTTACTTTATTTCTGATTGTTTTTCTTCCCTTTTTTTCTGCGGGATCTTAGTTCCTTGAAGGCCGAGGCGGGGCGGGACGGTGCTGTGGTCATGAAAGTACCGAGTCCAAACCACTGGACCATCAGGGAACTCCCTCATTTCTGATGTTGTAATTTAATTTCTGATGTTGACCTAAGAGAGTGAAATCAGTTCTCCCCCAGCAAAAACAGGATTATAGTTCCCCCTCCCTATGCCAGAAGAGAAAGGAAAAATGGAAGATTAAGACCCCTCCCCTAATCAACCCAACTGCCACAAAACTTGACCTTCTTGCATCTTTCTAAATAATGGTTAGTCTTTTCATAACATTAGAATATATGGACTTACTGACTACATTTCAAATCTGTCAACCCCCAACAATGCATTTCCCCACAAGCTAAAAAAACAAGGCTGCCTCAGTGGAGATACAGTTTCATTACTTCCTCCCTCAACTGAATGCCTCTATTAACCTAAAACAGTCTGAACCCTGGGCTTCAGTTTCCTCAATAGCAGAATGAAGGTGATGAACTATGCTAAGCTTCCTACCAGTTTAAATACATGGTGATTTTCTAATGGGATGGGAGGAAGGTGAGAAATGTGAGGAGAGTGTCCATGGACACTTTTTTCTTTGGTCATGTCTTGTAGGATATGGGATCTTAGTTCCCCGACCAGGGACTGAACCCTCGTGCCCTGCATTGGGAGCACAAAGTGTTAACCACTGGACCACCAGTAAGTCCATCATGGACAGTTTCTGAGACATCACTAACTTAAGGTGGGAAATGTGAGGAGAGTGTCCATGGACACTTTTTTCTTTGGTCATGTCTTGTAGGATGTGGGATCTTAGTTCCCCGACCAGGGACTGAACCCTCGTGCCCTGCATTGGGAGCACAAAGTGTTAACCACTGGACCACCAGTAAGTCCATCATGGACAGTTTCTGAGACATCACTAACTTATAGACAATAAAACTCAGAAGGAATTGAAGACGTGGGTGGGAGAGGAGGAAAGACTTTTAAGTGTAGGGTCTTAATTCATCTTGCAACCAAGTTGCCTTTGTTTCCAGAAAAAGAGTATGTAAAAGATTAAATGGAATTTCTAAATGGGTATTTAAAAAATTGTATTTGGATTTATTCATTCAATAAATATGTATTTAGAGCCTAATGTCAGGTGTAGCACTAAGTACTGAAAATAGAAGGATGAATTAAACACAACTCCTTCCTTTAAAGAACTCACGATCTGTGAGAGAAAGGGGCAGATATACAACTAATCATAATGCAACAAGATAGTGTTAAATACAATAAATGCAATAGGCACCATAGAGCAACTGAAAAGGAAGCAATTGGTTTTGCCTTGGAATGATGAGGAAATGTCATGAAAGACACAACAGTTGATCTGGATCTTAAATTCCACAGGCAAAAAATATAATGAATATTTTTATTTAAAACAAGAACAACAAGGCTCATTGTTGACTTTTGGTGCTGTCTAAATCAGACTTAAAGGGCTTCCCCAGTGGCTCAGTGGTAAAGCATCCGCCTTCAATGCAAGAAACACAGGTTTGATCTCTGGATCAGGAAAATCCTGTGCAGAAGGAAATGGCTACCCACTCCAGTATTCTTGCCTGGGAAATCCTATGGACTGAAGAGCCTAGTGAGCTACAGTTCATGGGGGTGCAAAAGAGCTGGACAAAACTTACAGACTAAACAATAAGAACAACAGATCAGATTTAAACAGCTGGGTTGGGAACTATTTGAAAGATAACATGAAAAGCTTGCAGTGTTGGGAGTATGTTTTCAGTAGGGAAGACGACATTCTTCAGGTAATATCATTCAGTTCAGTTCAGTCGCTCAGTCATGTCCGACTCTTTGTGACCCCGTGAATTGCAGCACGCCAGAACTCCCTGTCCATCACCAACTCCTGGAGCTTACCCAAACGCATGTCCATCGAGTCGGTGATGCCATCCAGCCATCTCATCCTCTGTCGTCCCCTTCTCCTCCTGCCTCCAATCCCTCCCAGCATCAGGGTCTTTTCCAATGAGTCAACTGTTCGCATGAGGTGGCCAAAGTATCATTAATTTTACCAAAAAGACTGTGATGTTTTATGATGTTATTTGTAGACATGTTGTAACATCAGAAATACACTTGCATTGACTTAAGGTAAAGGAACATCACATATGGTGACAGACTAATATTATTTTTAAAATACTAAAGTTTTCCCTTAATATTTTTTCTCTGATTTATGTGACATAAACAAACTACATAATGGTGTGAGGGACTATGAAGGTTTTATTGCCACTTGTTTGGTATTGCCTGCATAAGTTCTGAGTACCAGTTGTGAGTATCAAACTGCCATAAACCATTTATAGCATGCCACTCCACTTTTCATCCAGGCAAAACTTTAGTGCTCACAAAAATACTTATAACTTTATTTATATAGATTACAGATCTCCAGTCAGAAGTAAGAAAAATAAATGTTGTATGGAATATTTGTTACTTCTCTGCAGGGTCTTAGATTATCTGGTAAATTCCTTCTCCAAAGAAAACCACTTTTCAAAGATGTCCTCAGAAAATGCATACTTGGATTAACATAAAGTCGGCAGTCACTTGTGTCCACATATTTGAATTCATTTGTAAATAACGACTACTCACTTCCTTGCTTCCCCACCCCGGGACAGGACTCCAAGCAGCACAGGTGACGAAAGACTTACAAAAAAAGGAATGAATAGGAACAAAAGGATGTAGGCGCCAGGAGGAAAACAGAATCTTCCAGGACAAACTTAATCTCAGAAGGAAGAGCAGGTCCAAAACCAGGGATTACTGAAGTTTAAATTGCTTTTTGCATGGTGATCAGAGTTAATGTATCAGATTTATTGTCTTCTACGATGCCTGTCTGATTTGTTTAACCTTCATGTTAAGCTTATCTTGAGGGATAGATTTCTGTACTAAGCACATAAATAGGTGTTAAACTTGTATTGATTTTTTAAAAGGGTGATGGTCAATCAACTTCACTGTTATTAACTTTTACTTTATGCCTTAAGGACCAAATAGTGGTTTCTATGATTCTTGTTTCACTACTCATAAGTTACTAGAAGAAACAACTCTCACATACAATAGGGAACCGCAAATAATCTTTAATTCCCTTCCTCCCCCAAACAACCTGGACGCCGGACAGGAAACGTTTAGATAGAGTCCTGCTGAAGTTCCAAGCCTCAAACTTTATGCCTTAAGGACCAAATAGTGGTTTCTATGATTCTTGTTTCACTACTCATAAGTTACTAGAAGAAACAACTCTCACATACAATAGGGAACCGCAAATAATCTTTAATTCCCTTCCTCCCCCAAACAACCTGGACGCCGGACAGGAAACGTTTAGATAGAGTCCTGCTGAAGTTCCAAGCCTCAGACAAAAAACTCCAACACAGTGTGTGCACAGTGAGTTTAAATTTATGGTAATTAAAGTCATCCAGATGGTGGCTGTATTAATCAATGAAGAGGCAGTATTCATCCTGGGACAGAGATTCTGAAACCCAGAATGAGAAAAATCCCCAAGGTGGGGGTGGGGACAGTTAATAAGAGCCCTCCAGGGAAAGGTCCTTTCAACGAGGGTTGGAAAAGAATACGTTTGAATTTGAATCTCTTTGAATATAAATCTCCCCTAACAGCAGGAAAAGGGTCCTCTAGCCCAGCAAGCTTTGGGCAGGAAGGGAGTAAACGGAACTGTAAAACAGTCTGCTCAGCTGTTTCTGGTTTGGGACGAGGCGCAGAGAAAGGAGTCGCGATGTGGGAACTGAGTATTTGAGTCACTCAAAATAACTCGAAGGGTCAAATAACGAACTCCAGGCAAAGCGCTGACAAGCCTCCCCCGCCGCAGCACCCCGCGCCGGGTTTCCGCTCAGTTTCCCCCTCCCTCGCGGAGGAGCCCGGCAGGCGCGGCCCCTTCCCACGCGGGGCGCGGCGAGCGCCGACGGCTGCCCCGGAGCAGCCGAGGGCGGGAAGTCCGCGGCTCGCGGGCTCGGGCCGGCGGCCGCCCCTACGATTTTCTCTGACATTGGGGGACCTGGGGCGGGGGGGGTGGTATGTGCTGCGGGAGAATCCCGGGGACGTGGGTGCCTGGGAGGGGGCCCCGGGGATGCGAACGCTGCGCCTGGGCTGGGTGACATATGTTCGCAGTGGTGGCCAAGATGAAGCTGTTTCTCTTCCATGCGTTCAAACTTACTCATGGGTGTCCTCCTCTTAACAACAGCAGGAAGTAAGGAATCTCTCTTTGCCTTCTGTGTTTTGGGGTGACTAAGAGTTGGGAAGAAACCGGAGGAGGGGGACGGTCAGTGAAGGCCGTAAAGGTTGAAGAACCGAAGCAAGCTTTTCCATCTCCTTTCTGAAGCCCCGGCTCATTATGTAGCGTGGGGTTCAAGAGTTCATCTTTGCTCCAGCAGGACCAAGGGAATCTAAAACGTTGACTCTTACTAGAGGTTTAAGCTCGCGGGAAATGTGTAGTAGTGCTACACTGTGAAACGGTCCATTTGAATGATAACTGGAAGGCGTGGTTTGGTCTGGACGATTTGGGAGCGGGGTGTTTTAAAGACACCTCTGCCGAACAATGCAGAAATCTGGTAGGTGCAGCTTCTGATTACAAGGACCAGGGAATCCTGGGTTGCTAATGACTTCATCCTCAGCTACCAACAGGAAGCTTCGTGGCTTTATGATCTCATCAGATTTTTTTTATTATTGTCACAACAGAAGTGAACTTTTTTTTTTTTTTACTTTATATATATTACAGTATTCTAGGTTTTCTTCTTTGTAGAAGTTGCACGTTCATGATTTGGAAAGTATGTACGAAGAGTAACTGGTCTTTGTCTGAGATAGTACCTTAGGATGATTGTTGAGAGAATGAGAAAAACTTCGTTCAAGAAAAGGAAAATATGCTTTCATAGAAAATTTAAGGTCCTTTGTTTAAAAGATATGGGGTTAAGAAAACAATAATGTGATGTGTCAATGTGGAGCTAAATAATTAAATGCTGAGACCTCTCAGAAATAAGTCATAACTTTGAATTATATACAGTTTAAGGAATTCATGAAAAATGTTTGGCACTTTTCCCTTTTATTTATTTTTTTTTTGGTGGTAATTTGACTATCATTTTACAAGTAGCTTTTGCATATATACCATAATTTACAATTAGAGTTACTTTCTCTTCAGTGAACAATGATAGGTGTTTATGCACCATAGTTTATGTTTTAAATGACAAATGTTTTATTAGGTACATGAAACAAATGCTATCTAGTTATTTCTGTTGTTTCTTTTAGCAGAATACTTCTGAGGCAAGAAACTAAAATCTACTTGTCATATTTTCCAAATGTTATTTATCAAAGTAACAAAGAATGACTTCCCAAACACATTTGAAAACAGTAAGTAGATTTATTTGGAACACGTAATCTAAAAGGGATTTATTTTGTTTATTGAAAACGATTGATTCTTAAATGCTCAGCCCCTCCCCTCTTAAAATATATTTTGGGGGTGGAGTTAGCTAAATTATAGCATAGAAAATGCAGGCTTTCCCCCTCCCCCATGAACTTGCTTTGTTAACATCTTGTGTTAGGATCAGGCCATCTGTACAGGGCTACACACACTTCTTAATTGTACCTCATTTTATTCTGTGCGAGTGCACTCTTCAGTTATATAAAAAATACTGAATCTGAAATGTGCCCTGTAAGTCTTTAAGTATTGTGTGTTTTCAGAAGACTGTTCATATTTTTTTATAACATTTTGAAAAGCTGTTTCATAATTCATGTATCAGTTGAATGTTTTTGTTCCCCCTTGTGGCAGTTTTTCTTGAAGGTGCAAATGAATATTGGTTGTGATGATGTGATGTGGATACTTATCGGCAAGGAGTTAGCCTGTCTGTCACCTTGTTTCCAATAACCTATTCAGAAGCTAACAGATGGTAGTGATGTTCAGTTGTTACTGATATGGGATCTAACATTCTACTTTATGTCTTTACTTGGTCCTGAAATGAAACATTTTCATCAGTTGATAGGAAATAACATGGTAAACATTTTTTCATGAGTTCTGAAATAACACTTTCTTGATATAACGGCTCCACAAGATACTAGATATTTCCATTGGTTTAACAATTGAAAAATAAAGAGCGAATGGGAAAACTCTAGCATTTCACTTTTAATAGAGTATATAGAGATTTCTGAATGTTTCGAAAATATTTCTTGCTGGGTACATGGAAATTTCAGGGATAAGACCTGATTGTATATATATTTCCATTTATTTGTCTTCTTAGTTTTAGGGACCAAATGAGCTTATATCTTTATCTGTCACCATGCAGTTAGAAATATTCTTTGTGGGGCTATTTTAGATACTCAATACCTTTGCATGTTTTTGGATATAAGATGATCATCAGGAAGCTACAGACCTGCACCTTTTCTCTCCCTGACATTTGCGTCTTTGAACAGAATAGGAAGAGACAGGCTGTTTCATCATAGTTATGATAAATGTTGTGTTGGTATTTGAGTATACACCAGAAGATGACTAAATGGAAGTAATTTTTGTTTCAAAATAAAATTGTATTTGTTTTGCCTTTTTGACTAGAAACAGTCTTTTTTGCCACCAGTTTTTAGAGTTTCCTAAATAAATTATAAATTGATCCTGATTTTAGTATGAATGTAATGAGTGTGATAGGTTATCCTTCCAAAAAACAGAACAATGATTAGCTTCTCCAGAAGCGGTCAGCTACTATATTAAGGACATTTTGTGTGCATGCTCACTTCCTTCAATCCTGTCCGACTCTTTGCCACCCTATGGATGATAGCCAGACTCCCCTGTCCATGGGATTCTCCAGGCAAGAGTATTGGAGTGGGTTGCCATGCCCTCCTCCAGGGGATCTTCCAGACCCAGGGATAGAACCCAGGTTCTCTGCATTGCAGGCAGATTCTTTACCACTGAGCCACAGGGGTAAGCCCAAGGACATTTTGAGTAAGTTTTAAATCTAGCATTTTCCTTAAGCCTTTTGGGATTAGACCTGAAAGATCACAATTTGTAAGGAGTTGAGCCAATGCACAGTAGTGAAAGGTTATTTGGAACAAACTTACGTTGTTCATAATTTCCCATAGAAACAATATTGTAAGTAATTTGTAATGTTGTAAGTAATGTCAGTTACTGACAACTTATTTGTGCTAGCTGCTGTTTTAAGTGATAAATGCAAACACTATTTAATCCTCAAAGTAATCTTTTGAGGTAGATATTGTTTATACCTTCTTTTTTAAGAATTGGAAACTGAGACATAGTGACATTAATAAACTTACAGCCACATAGCAAGTAAGTAGAGGAGCAGGGATTTAAACCTGGGCATGTTTCATTACTGAACTGGACTACTTAGATAGTCTGATACTGTGATCTGCCTATGTAATGGGTTAATGATCGTTTATGACTGTCCTGGAATCCTGACCATCATTAATATCATTATTTCAGTGTTCTTTATCATTGTTGTCCATCTTTTTTCCTAATTGAAACATACTTCCTTTCATTTCCATAGCACTGTACTTTCTGACTTTCCTCTTTCCTCTCTGGGCTGCTGCTTTTTCCTGTTCTTCACTAGTTCTTAACTCTTCTGATCTCCACATATTGTTTCCTTAGGGTTTGGGGTTGATAGGATTTCTTGTCCATTCTGTGCTTTGTCCTAGGATATCACCTCCATGCCCATGACTTAAAAAATACCATCTCTAGAGATGCCCATATATACATCTAAAGCCCAAACCTCTTCTGAGCACCTAGTTGCATATCCATCTACCTCTTCTAGCTTTTATTGGCTCTGTAGCAGGAATCATTAGTGATGAGCTCATACTTTCCCCATCCACCCCACCTCTGCTTCTCAAGTGAAGCTTTTCTCAGTCACGCCTCTGTCCATCTAGTTGCTCAGGCCAGAACCCGGGAGTTGTGCGTGCTCTGTCACCAAACCTTGCTGACTTTTATTTCATCTCTTAAATAATGTCTTGAAATTGTCTACTTTGTGTTTCTGCTGCTCCAGCCTGATCCAAGCCACCATTATTTTTCTCTTGGATAACTAAATAATCTTAAATCTTTCCTTTCCTTCCTTCAGTTCATTCCTTTATTTTTTTAAATAGAAGTATAGTTGATTTGGGGTTCCCTGGTGGCTCAGATGGTAGAGAATCCGCCTGCAGTGTGGAAGACCTGGGTTTGATCCCTGGGTTGGAACGATCCCCTGGAGGAAGGCATGGCAACCCACTCCAGTACTCTTGCCTGGAGAATCCCCATGGACAGAGGAGCCTGGCTGGCTCCATGGGGTTGAAAAAAGTCAGACGCAACTGAGCAACTAAGCACAAGCACATGGTTGATTTACAATGTTGTGCCAATCTCTGCTGAACAGCACAGTGACTCAGTTTTACACATATATATATTCCATTCTTTTTAAAATATTCTTTTCCGTTATGGTTTATCCCAGGAGATTGGATATAGTTCCCTGTGCTATACAGTAGGACCTTGTTATTTATCCATTCTAAATGTAATTGTTTGCATCTACCAACCCCAAATTCCCAGTCCATTCCTCTGCCTCTCTCACTTCAGTTTGTTCTGTTCATAGAATTCAGAGTGATTTTAATTTAATTTAATTTTTGGCTATGCCAAGTCTTAGTTGTGGCACTTGGGATCTTTCTTGTAGTATTCGGGATCAGTTCCCTGACCAGGTATCAAACCTGACCCCTTGCATTGTGAGCGTGGAGTCTTAACCACTGGACCACCAGGGAAGTCCCAGAGTGGTTTTTAAAAACACAAATCTACCAATTTGATCATGTTGTTCCTTTGCTTAGTACCTTTCCATTGCTACTCCTACACCTTAAGGTCAAGGTTTTAAAAATCTGAAATGTGTTGAATATAGTCCTGCATTTACTGGTCCATTTAAAATTCCTTGGGTCATCCTGAATTGCTTTCTACCTTAAAGCTCTTCTACACCCTGTCCCTTCCACCTATCTCTCACCCTTTCTCTATCTCCCAACCTGACTTCTTAAGGTATTTCATGTTAGAAACCTGCTGCCTTTCAACCTCTGCTCCCTGTTGTTCTGTGCAATGGTATATACATACTGTGTTTCAGCAAAATTCTTAGAAATGTAATTACATACCTATATGCTGTTTAAGTGGGCTTCCCAGGTGGCTCAGTGCTAAAGAATCCAGCTGCAATGCAGGAGACAGAAAGGACGCTAGTTTGATCCCTGGATTGGGAAGATCCCCTGGAGGAGGAAATGGCAACCCACTCCAGTATTCTTGCCTGGAGAATCCCATGGACAGAGGAGCCTGTTGGGCTGCAGTTCATAGGGTCAAAGAGTTGGACACAGCGGAAGCCACTGAGCACGCACGAATACTGTTTATGTAATAGAGGCCTTCCTCTTTAGAATGGAAGTTCTTTGAGGGACATTGTGTTTTGCCTACTGCTCTATGCTGCTGCTGCTAAGTCGCTTCAGTTGTGTCTGACTCTGTGCGACCCCATAGATGGCAGCCCATCAGGCTCCACCATTCCTGGGATTCTCCAGGCAAGAACACTGGAGTGGGTTGCCATTTCCTTCTCCAATGCATGAAAGTGAAAAGTGAAAATGAAGTCGTTCAGTCGTGTCTGACTCTTAGCGACCCCATGGACTGCAGCCCACCAGGCTCCTCCGTCCATGGGATTTTCCAGGCAAGAGTACTGGAGTGGGTTGCCATTGCCCTCTATACCTGGTACTTACTTTTTTGTTGTTTAGTCACTAAGTCATGTCTGACTCTTTGTGACCCCATGGGCTGTAGCCCACCAGAGGCCTCTGTCCATGGGATTTCCTTCTCCAGAGGATCTTCCCAACCTAGGGAACCTGTGTATCCTGCCTCTCCTGCACTGCAGATTCTTTACCACTGAGCCGCCAGGGAAGATGGTACTCTAGTGCCTGGCATATGAAAGTTAAAGTGGAATCGCTCAGTCGTGTCACTCATGTCTTTGCGACCCCATGGACTGTAGCCTACCAGGCTCCTCTGTCCATGGGATTTTCCAGGCAAGAGTACTGGAGTGGGCTGCCATTTCCTTCTCCAGGGGATCTTCCCAACCCAGAGATCAAACCCAGGTCTCCTGCATTGCAGACAGGTGCTTTACCATCTGAGCTTGGTATATAATTGTTGTTTAATATTAATACTTATTTATGGCATGAAAACCAGAACTCTGTTTTAGCATGGGAATTGGAAGCCCTTTGTTATTTGCTGCCGTCTCTAGTGCCATTCCCCACCTTCCCTGTCTACTCTGTAGTCGGGACCAGAATGAAGGGTTTAGGGCATTTGTGATTGTCATTGGTAGGAAGTGTGGAGGTGTAGGCCACTGCTTGCTTTCCCCCTTTCCTTGTTATACTCTCTGGAACAGTGTGAGCACTAAAACACAGGATTTTTCTTTCTTTCATTAAACAAATATTTGTGTGCCCACTATATGCAAGGAACTATTGCCTTTATCAAGTATATTTCTGCAGTGAAAGCTTGAGAAGTCCAATGTCAAATTCATTCACTCATTAAAATGTACTGAGCACCAGTTTCTGTTACTAAGCTAAGTTTTACAGGGTACTGCAAAAATGAAGGAGACACTGTCCTGCCTCTCAAAGAACTTGCGATCCAATAAATGGAGGGTAACCTTTAAAAACTGTGAATCACTGTATTGCGATCCAATAAATAGAGTGTTACCTTTAAAAACTGTGAATCAGTGTATTGTGCACCTGTAACTTACATTATACATCAACTATACTTCATTAAAAAATAACACAAACTTGTATTTGAGAAAGGTTATAGGATCATATAGTTGGTGCCTCTCTTCTACTTGGCTTTGAAATGCTGAAGTGCCTAAGAAGCTTGGCGTTCCATCCTTCTCTTTCTACTCACCCTTGGTGAAGTTGCCATATATATCAAATTATTTTCAAATCTATATCTCTAGATTCATATCTAGCTATCTCCCTGTCATCTCCATTTGGGTATTGAATAACTATTTCAAACGTAATATATCTAAAACATGATTATTGCCCTAACCGCGCAACCACATTCTCCTTTAATCTTCCCCACCTCCGTAAATAATGCTGCCATTTACTTTGTAGCTCATGCCTAAGAGTTTGGAGCCATCTATGATTCATTTCTTTCATATCCACTCCCTCAGTAAACCCTGCTGGTTTGATCTCTTATGTATGTGTTCCCACATGGACAGTGAGCTGCCTCCTAGTTTCCACTTTAGCCTTTCTATAATAGAGTTTATTAACAGGCAGAGTTAACATTTCAGCATATAAATCAGGTAATGTCATTACCCTGCTTACAACCTCCTCATGTTACTCAGGAAAATACAGAGTCCTTATCGTGGCCTCTGAGGTCATAAGGGATCTGAGCCTCGGCTCATTCTCCAACCTAATCATTCCACTCCATCCACCATCCTTCAGCCACATGGGCCTTATTTCTGTTCCTGAAACATGCTAAGATTATCTGTGTCTTAGGAATTTTGCACTGGTTGTTCTTTTTATCTGGAGTTTCTTTACAGGTCTTCGCTGCTACTTCTGGACATGTAGGTCTTCACCCAGATGTTACCACCTCAGAAAGATCTTCTCTGACTGCCCTATGTAGAGTAACTTCTCATCAATGTATTATATCACAGAGTTTTATTTTCTTCATTGTATTATCACTCTGTGAAGTAATTTTGTAGGTTTATATGTATCACTTGGCTTCCCTGGTAGCACAGCTGGTAAAGAATCCGCCTGCAATGCAGGAGACCCTGGTTTGATTCTTGGATTGGGAAGATCCCCTGGAGGAGGGCATGGCAGCCCACTCTAGTATTTTTGCCTGGAAAATCCCCATGTACAGAGGAGCCTGGTGGGCTATAGTCCACCAAAGAGTCGGACACGACTGATCGACTAAGCACGTATGTATCACTTATTACTGCCCTTCCCCATACCGCTAACCACCACTAGTAGAATGCGTGTTCCATGAGAACAGGGAGCTATCTTGTTCACATCTGTTGAAGGCAGTTTAGAGAAATGGTTGATAGGATGAGCTCTGGGGCAGGGGGTTGTATTTTGACTCCATTACTTGCAGTATGATCTTAAAGAAGTCTCTTAATTGTTCTGTTCCTAAAGTTCCTTGTGTGAAAACAGGAAGTTTTTTTGAAGATTGAATGAAAACACAGAAAAGCGTTTAGAATGGTGTCTGGCATATAGAATAGTGTATAGCATCTGAGCATTATTGTCAGCACTTAGAACAATATCTGGCACATTGTCAGTGCACATAAAACATTCAGCGTTTGAAAGAAATGACTATGGTTCTGGGCAGAATGCTTGTTTATTTTTTTAAGAGGTATAAAAATGTTTGGGGGACTTCGAGGGAAAAGTTATATTGAGCTCAAGAGGATTAAGGAAGCATTTTTCAGGTGTATTGCATACAGACTGATCTGAATTTTTGTTAACCTTGATTAAATGACATAAAGTATTAGCAGAAAGAAGGCACTTCCGAGAGCAAGTGTTCCAAAGTGGGAGGGAGTGGGATCTGCTGGATTAGTTAAGGGGAGGTCCTTGAACTGGCACAGTATCACTTCTGTCGAAGGTTACTGCTCAGAGCAGTCCTGGGCACAGGATAGAGAAGACCTCATTGGAGAGATCACCAGAGTAATACTCTTCCACAGTGTATTAGTACTAGATTTTCAAGGGCTTTTGATGACAGACAATGGAGTTTAGTCTCTACCGCTCAGTAGGGAGCTTTGAAATTCAGATTTTTAACAGGCATGATGATGATGATGATGATATCAGCCCCAAAAAGAGTTTAGTAGGTTTAGTAAGATTAATTTGACAGTCAAGTTCAGAATGCTTGAAGCAGTATCATATCACTAAGATGTGAGGAAAAAGCACATGTAATGTCCTAAGGCCAAAACAATTCTGGTAATTCCCTTTTCTGACTCAGTCTAACCCTAGATCAGTGGTTGTCAAATTTAAGAGTTCTTTGGAATCACCCAGAGGGCTTGTTGAAATACAAGTTGCTGGATCTAACCCCAGAGTTTTTGAAGCAATAAATCTTAGGTGGAGCCCAATAATTTGCATTTCTGACTAGTTCTTAGGTGATGCTAGTGATGTTTATCACGTTATCACCCTCCTCTTGCCATTCTTATCTCTGCTTAAAAACCATCTCTTCATGAAGGGTGTTCCCTTACCACCTAATCTCAGTGGCCCCACCCAGTTTGTCTTTTCATACTGTTCATGGGGTTCTCAAGGCACGAATGCTGAAGTGATTTGCCATTCCCTTCTCCAGGGGACCACATTTTGTATGAACTCTCCACCATGATCCGTCCATCTTGGGTGGCTCTACACAGCATGGCTCATAGTTTCATTGAGTTAGACAAGGCTGGGATTCATGTGATCAATTTGGTTAGTTTTCTGTGATTGTGTTTAGTTTGGACATGTAACAATGGACTGTTTCAAAATTGGAAAAGGAGTACGTCAAGGCTGTATATTGTCATCCTGCTTATTTAACTTACATGCAGACTACATCATGAGATATGCTGTACTGGATGAAGCATTGCTGGGAGAAATTGGAATCAAGATTGAAATCAAGATTGCTGGGAAAAATATCTATAACCTCAGATATGCAGATGACATTACCCTTACGGCAGAAAGCAAAGAAGAACTAAAGAGCCTCTTGATGAAAGTGAAAGAGGAGAGTGAAAAAGTTGGCTTAAAATTTAACATTCAGATCATGGCATCCGGTCCCAGTACTTCATGGCAAATAGATGGGGAAACAATGGAAACAGTGAGAAATTTTATTTTGAGGGGCTCCAAAATCACTGCAGATGGTCACTGCAGCCAATGAAATTAAAAGACACTTGCTCCTTGGAAGAAAAGCTATGACCAACCTAGACAGCCTATTAAAAAGCAGAGACATTACCTTGCCGACAAGGTCTGTCTAGTCAAAGCTATGGTTTTTCCAGTAGTCGTGTATGGATGTGAGAGTTGGACTGTAAAGAAAGCTGAGTGCTGAAGGATTAATGCTTTTGAACTGTGGTGTTAGAGAAGACTCTTGTGAGTACTTTGGACTGCAAGGAGATCAAACCAGTCAATCCTAAAGGAAATCAACCCTGAATATTCATTGGAAGGACTGATGCTGAAGCTGAAACTCCAATACTTTGGCCACCCGATGGGAAGAACTGACTCATTGAAAAGGACTCTGATGCTGGGAAAAATTGAAGGCAGGAGGAGAAGAGGATGACAGAGGATGAGATGGTTGGATGGCATCACCAACTCGATGGACATGACTTTGAGCAAGCTCCGGGAGTTGGTGATAGACAGGGAAGCCTGGTGTGCTGCAGTCTGTGGGGTTGCAAAGAGTCGGACACGACTGAGCAACTAAATTGAACTGAACTGAACATAAGATATGGGAATTTTAGAGATGTTTACTGAGTGCCTGTCATGGCTTTTGGAGCTTGGAATATATTAGTGAACAAAACCTAGATCCCTGCCCTGATGACTTTTAAACTGGGTATGTGGAGTGAGACAGATGATAAATAATAAACATAGCTTTGTAAATTTTCTGGTATTTTGGTTAAGTGATAGGAGAAAACACAGGGTTATGAAGAATGGAAGGTGAATGAGGAAGGCAGTGTAGATTTAAATCACAGTCTAGTTGAAATAGTGATATTTGGTAGTCTTTTGAAAAGAAGTATTTTACCCTGAGAAACAGTACTTCAATAAGAGAAACAATACTTCAATAAGAGATGCCCCCCCCACCCCCAGTGACGCAAGTGAGACTACAAGCTTTGTTTAAAAACATATTGCCTACTCTTTTGCTCAACTTACATACAAAATGTCTTCCTTCTTTGTGAAATGTTTATCGTTTGTTGCTGCTGCTGCTGCTGTTCTAAATTTTAGGAACATACTAGATGACTTATTACCAGGATGTTACACAGTTTCTGAATTTCCCTTGGGCCAGTCTAGCTAGGCTTTTTCCCTCCTAGGCCTTTCTGCAAATAGGTTTTTTTTTTTCTTTTTGTTCAGTAGTAAGCGTGTGTTCAAAAATGTATAGAGGTACTATATAACCTGAAGAGGTAAATGGGAGAGCATGGACATATCCATTCATTTTTCTTCCATTTTTTTTTCTAGAATCATGACCACAGATTCTCCCTTCACCTCTGTCTCTTTTATCTCTGAAAAAAGCACACCATTTTCCCATTGTTCTTGAACAGCAACAAGAATGCTCTTATCTTGGGGTCTTTGGGCTGTTTCCTGTTAGGACCACTCTTCCCTCTGATAATGTCTATAGGGCTTTCTCCCTCATTTCTTTCCTTCAAAATGTTGCTTTGTTAGGCCCCTCCTTAGTGCCCCTGTCCCCATCTGTACTCCACTTTATCACTTTGTTGCTCAGTACCCTGCTTTAAGTTTTTTTGTAGCACTTGTCAGTCCTTGATAGTATTTCTGTATTCTTGTTTATTGTTGACTCCTGTCCATTAACCCTTGGATGTTTCTTGACTCTAATATCTCAGAGTTTAAATTTGGCCTCCATTTCAGTTTCTTTAGGGATCCTGACCATGTAACTTATCCTATGTTTGTAGGCCTATAGGATATAACTAAATATAAAATAATGAAATTTTCATATGACTTAAATGCCATCATTCTCATTACTGTGTGATCATTGATCCTATTTAAATAACTTGGGACCAGATTTGTCTGACCTAGTGAAGCATGATAAACACAAAGATGTGGATAGGCTAAAATACTTTTGCTTGGATCTAACTAAATTAGATGGCTTAACATTTTAAAATATTTCTTATATTGAGCAAACTTTGGGATTCTCCAGGCAAGAACACTGGAGTGGGTTGCCATTTCCTTCTCCATTGTGTGAAAGCGAAAAGTGAAAGTGAAGTCGCTCACTCGCGACCGACTCCTAGCGACCCCATAGACTGCAGCCTACCAGGCTCCTCCATCCATGGGATTTTCCAGGCAAGAGTACTGGAGTGGCTTGCCATTGCCTTCTCCGTTGGTTTGGCTAGAGCTACATAAATAAGGTTCAATGGACAGTGCCAAAGTAAGAATGTGAACCGTTTGAAAGGATAGGGTTTAAATAGAACAGTGGTGATACAAAAAAAAAACCAAGAGATGGTCTTTTGCTGTTAGTATCTTTTTATTTTTTCTTTTTAACAAGAGCAAGTTTGGACCCAGCATAGAAGGTGATGGCTCCAGACTTGCTATTAAAAGCCAATCTAGGGCTTTCCTGATGGCTCAGTGGTAAAGAATCTTCCCGCCAATGCAGGAGATGGGTTCAATCCCTAGTCTGGGAAGATCCCACACTCTGCCGAGCAACTAAACCTGTGTGCCACAACTAGCGAGCCTGTGCTGTAGAGCCTGGGAACGGCAACTACTGAAGCCCATGCACCTTTAGAGCCCAGGCTCTGCAACAAGAGAAGCCACCGCAGCGAGAAAATGGCTCATTACAACTAAAGAGTAGCCTCCACTTGCCACAACTAGGGGAAAGCTCTTGCAGCAACGAAGACCCAGCATGGCCCCCCAAAAGAGTTATATGTATTTTTTTTTAAAAGCTAATCTAGTATACCAGCCGATTAGCATATACCTATTGTGTGTACACCCTTTGTCCACTCAGGTCTTCCCTGATAGCTCAGTTGGTAAAAAATCTACCTACAATGCAGGAGACCCTGGTTAGATTCCTGGATTGGGAAGATCCACTGGTGAAGGGACAGGCTACCCATTCCAGCATTCTTAGGCTTCCTTTGTGGCTCAGCTGGTAAAGAATCCGCCTGTATATGGGAGACCTGGGTTGGGAAGATCCCCTGGAGAAGGGAAAGGCAACCCACTCCAGTATTCTGGCCTGGAGAATTTCATGGACTGTGTAGTCCATCGGGTCACAAAGAGTTGGACACGACTGAAAGTCTTTCACTTCCCTTGTGCACCTTAGGTTTCCCTGGTGGCTCAGTAGTAAAGAATCTGCCTGCCAAACAGGAGACATGGGTTCAATACCTGGGTTCAGTCCCTGGGTTGGGAAGATCCCCTGGAGAAGGAAATGGCAACCCACCCCAGTATTCTTGCCTGGGAAATCCCATGGACAGAGGAGCCTGGTGGGCTACAGTCCGTGGGTTCACGAGAGTCTGACATGACTTAGCGACTAACCAGCAGCAGTTGTGCACCTTATTATGGACATTTAGCACCCTCATAAAGAATACTTTGGAATGAGTTTGTCTGTTATTCAGTTTTAATGAACATGTTTATTAAGAAATTTTAAGTTACTTTAGCTTGTAAATTATGACACTGGAGTAACATTTTATGAAATCTTTTTAAACTATTGTTTCAAAATGTATACCTTTTCTCCAATGTTCATTATAATTTCTTCTTCTGTATTCCTTTGTTTTGGACCAGGAATCTGTAACGTGAATTAGAAGTTGATTTTTCTCTACTACAAACAGCAGCTGCATTTTTATTATGGAAAATTTTAAACCAAACACATTTAAAAGCTATAATGAATCCACATGTATCCATTAGCCAGCTTCTACAGTTTTAGCACATGATCACTCTTCTTTCATATATGTCCCTACCAACTTTGTCTCCCTACTTTGTATTTAATTTGTTTTATTTCAAAGTGAATTTCATGCCATGTATGTGTCAGCCATATGTGTGTTTCTGAAAGATAAAGGCTTGAAAATTTTTAACATAACCATAATGTGTAGGATATTTTAAGGCAATATATAAATATTCTATCAATCTTAAAATAATATAAATAATATTGTACAATTGCAATTGTATAAAATACTAGTGGTTTTATTATAAGTTTTGGTTAACGGGCTTACAAATTTCTGGAAATTTCCTTAAGAAAACATGTTGAGTATCTGGAAAATTTCTGATTATTTATAGGGCATGCCTGAAACTAACACAGCATTGTAAATCAGCTATACTCCAATAAAAGTTTAAAATTTTATAGCAAAAGAAGAAATAGTATTGTATCAAAATGAAAGTTAAAAGTTTGGATTTTGAGTCTCCTGAAAAATCTCTTTCCTTCCTCAAAAATGTTGTTTATCAGGTTCTTGTACTAAACCAAAGATGAACAAATGTTTGTGTACAAAACTGTTCACAAGTGTGAATTATTGTATCTGTAGAAAATATATATACACTCTAGAATTAAGTGTATATCTTCAGGAAGATTTTCCTTATTTAATGCCAGAAGTCCTAGACCAGTTAATATTAGTGAACAAAATTATGATGACTAAGAATTCAGCTCTACTAGTTTCTCAAACAAGGAAGAAATTTAACTTGGTAAGGGAAAGACTAGGCCACAAACAATAAGATACAAAAAAGAAATTAAAAATATTTCATAGTACTTATATGTTTGAATCATGGAGACCTGGATTCTGTTGTGTTGTATAAGAAGTAACCAGCTCTGTGTGTTCACTTTTAATAATCCCTTCCTAGCCTGAAATGAGAATCATTCAGGACCCACACGTCATTTTTGTCTGCCTCTTAAATGAATGTTAATTTTTGGACATTACAGATTGTTAATATACTGCAGCAGTTCAAATCACAAAATAATTTGCTTTGACAGATGTTATTTTTTTTAAAAGAAAAACATTCTAGAAAAATATTGGGGATTGGAAAAAATTGGACCTGAAATATTTTCTTTGTTCAAACGAAAAGTCAGTAATGCAGGTGATGACAGAAATAAAAAAGGAAGATGGGATGGAATTTTGAAATTATGTCCAATCCAGGTCTTGGTGACTCTTGTCATCACACAGATAGCCAACCACATGCCACATCACTGTCACATTCAATTTATTTCCCTACTGAACAAAAAGCGGAAGCTCTGAGTGGCCTTGACTTTGGCATCGTCTCTCTCGGGCATCTGTTACACATGCCAAAGTCTGTCTCTCTTTGTTGTGGATAATATTTGGAACTGGTAGATTGGTTTTTGAATATGTTCTCCTGCTCCACTAGGCAGGAAATACCATGCTACTTATTTCACTTTCTTAGTGAAAAACAGAAGCACCTTCTATTTAACAAATGTATCATTTATACAACCTGCAGTTGGATATTTTTGTAAAGATTATTAATGACGTATATAAAATTAAAACAGATTTACTTAATTCAAGAAATCATACTTGATTTAACAATAACTGGTACAAAGGACCAGTTGTACCTCTTTTATACCAATTATCAGTCAGGGTCCTGCATGAAACATCATTTCTCTTAGATGACTCATTCGAGACCACTTCAGTGGTGAAGGGCTCAATAGTATGGCGAGGAGTACAATGAAGGGAACCAAAAAGGGATATTGAAACACTGAGTGAGTGACGGCAGTGTGCAGCCACTTCTCGGCCTACGAAGGGACACCAGTTACTAGAGCCCAGATGGAACTGTAGTTGTGAAAAGATGCAGCGTGGCCGGAGCCATGGTTGTGATACAGGGAGGGAATGGACAGGTAACACGCAGGCTTCTCTCTTCTGCTTTCTAATCTCCTACAGAACCTACCTCTAATGGCCCCTGAAGAGCCAAGGCAATGCAGTATACAGAAATTATGTATGTAATGAGATGGTCTTAAAAAAAAAATTAAGGCCCAAAGAAGCTGTAAGATGATGAGCTCCCATTAGAGATAGTGATGGCAAGCCATTTGACTCCTCCAACACTTTCTAAAAAAAATTAGCAGTTTTATTAAGATTTAATTTACATACCATAAAATTCTCCCACATATTAAGTATACAGTTCAATAAGTTTTAGTATATTTATATCACCAGTGTCACCACAGTCTAATGTTTGAACATTTTCATTACCCCCAAAAGAAACCTCATTCCCCATTCTCAGCCCTAGTCCTAGGCAACCATTAATTCATTTAATGTCTGTAGATTTGTTTTTCCTGGACATTTAGTATAAATGGACTCATAAAATAAGTGTTCTTTCGTGTTTGGCTTCTTTGCCTAAGCATGTTTTTGAGAGCCATCCCTGTTATAGCATGTATCAGGACTTAGAAATGCTTATAATGGAATAATATTCCACTGTTTAGATATAGCTTACTTCCCAGGTAGCTCTAGTGGCACAGAACCTTCCTGCCAGTGCATAAGAGACGCAGGTTCGATCCCTGGGGGGCAAGAAGTTCCCTGGAGAGGGAAATGGCAACCCACTCCAGTATTCTTGCCTGAAATCCCATGGACAGAGGAGCACGGCAGGCTACAGTCCATAGGGTTGCAAAATTTTGGACATGACTAAAGCGATTTAGCACACTTTCGCTTATTCCCTAGCTGATGGACATTTGGGTTGTTGTCACTTTTTGGCCCTTGTGAATATTGCTGCTGTGAACATTTGTGTAGAAGTATTTAGATGAAAACATGTTTTATTTTCCTTGTGCAGGAAAATTCTACCTAGGAATAGAATTGCTGGGTCATGTGATAATGGTGTTTCACATTTTGAGGAGCTCTACCAGCCTTTTTAAAGTGGATGTGCCATTTTACATTCCAACCAGCAACGTGTGAGGCTTCTAGTTTCTCTATATCCTTGTCAACATTTGTGATTATGCTGGTGTTTTTTTTTTTTTTTTTTTTTCAATTATAGCCATTACTCTCCTGAAAAGTTTACTATTTTTAACACCGAGTTGTCTCTTCTCACATGATACTCTGCAAAGTCAGGTTCAAAGGAAAAGAGGTATCTTTTATCATCAACCACCTTATTATTTTCACTTTTTTTAAACTAAAGGACATCACAGTGGAATTACTCATCAGTTAGTAGCCAACTTCATTAAGCTCTACATCCCTCAACACTTGCTTTTAAAGCAGTTTTTAGTGAAACTTGGGGCTACTTATATATATTTACGTTTGTATGAGAGGGCTGTTAGGACAATAAAAGGTCTCTTTGAGTTTAAGAGTTCCTTTGTTTTCAATTTTAGTTTGGGAACTGAGGGAAGTTTTGTAGCACATAGCAGCTAGAGTCACCTTTTAAAAGTGTTATTTCTCACCCCTTGCTTAAAAATCCTTCAGTTGTTTTCCATTGCACTTGAAATGCAGTAGAACCCAAACTTTTTGTTGTACCCCACAGGCTTGTCATGTTTGCCCCTGGCTGCTGTCTCCCCAGTGACGGGGGCTGCTGGCACTCTCCTCTTCGCTCAGTACACTCGAAGCGTGTTGGTCTTCTTTCAGCTGCTCTCTGTACCTAGCTTGCCCACCTCAGGTCACACACAACTCTTCCTCTTCTCTTCCTGTGGTTTGGCACAAGGCTAGCTTACTGCCGACCCCCTTTCCCTGGAGACTTCTGCTGATTGCTGTGTCCTCCGTGAGTGAGTGTCCCACTCACTTCAGTCCTCAGCTCATTTCTCAGGGAGGATGTTCTTTGGGCAGTTTCATCCACTTTCGTGACTTCAGAAATACCCAGCTGGTAATAATACCCGATTTTGAATTGTCAGCTCAGTTTTCTTTCCCGAGTCCCAAGCGGGAATGTTCCCTGGCCCTGTTTTGAGTGTCTCCCACATTAACTCTTAGGAACACCTTCTGTGCCGTGCTTGGTTGCTCAGTCGTGTCTGACTCTTCGTGACCTCAGGGACGGTAGCCTGCCAGGCCCCTCTGTCCATGGGAGTTCTCCAGGCAAGAATACTGGAGTGGGTTGCTGTGCCCTCCCTTAGGGGATCTTTCCACTCCGGGGATTGAACCCAGGTCTCCCCCATTGCAGGAGGATTCTTTACCATCTGAGCTACCAGGAAAGCCCAAGAATATTGGAGTGGGTAGCCTATCCCTTCTCCAGGGGATCTTCCCAGCCCAGGAATCAAAGTGGGATCTCCTGCATTGCAGGCGGATTCTTTACCAGCTGAGCTATCAGGGAACACCTTACCTCAAATTTAATGCATCCTCCGTCAAACTCCTTCAGATTTGTTCAGCGTTATGAGTGGTTCCCCATCATTCATGGTTCCTTCACCTTCCCCAAATTGTTGTTGGCCAAGTCTTGTCAGTTCTATTTTTCAAGGTTTCTTAGATGTCTTAACTATTGCCACTGTTTTTTCTGTCCTTATCATTTTTAACCTAGATTTCTGCAGTAGGATCTTGGCCTTTCTACTTTTAGGCTTCCTCTGTTCTTCACAGTGCTTCTCAGATTGTCCTTCTAAGAGTGATTTCCCTCTTCCTGGTATATGGCAGAGTTGAGAGTGTATAGTGTGAAAAAAAAACCACCAGATGATGCTGATGAGCGCCCCTGGTTAAAAACCATTCTTTTAAAATACAAGTGTAATCATTTAGCACTGATTAAAATTCTTCAGATGCTCTTTGTTCCCTTGAAGACAAATGTGAGATTCTTATGTTGACATGTGATTTTCTATAATATGGCTCCTGTCTGACTCATAATCCCCGTCCCTAGTACAACCATGCAGAATTACTTACAGGTCTAATGTATCATCTTATTTACATTTCCAGGTTTTTATATTTGGTGTTGTTTTCTTCCTGAAATACTCTTCTTTCCTTGAATAATTTCTCCTCTTTCTTTCAGTACTCACGTGTCATTTCCTAGAGGTAGGCCTTATATTATGTAATGTTTGTTCATTTATTTACTTAATGCCTTTTTATTTCTGTGTCTTCTAGTGCCTAGCATAATGCTTGGCAGTCATTAAATGTCAGTTGTATAAATGCACACCTCATCTTTTAAGTGCAATAATAATAGCATTGATTGAACATGATATGCCAAACACAATACTGTGGTAAATGATATATATATATATATACATACACATACACACATATATATGCCGTGTGTGCTCACTCATGTCCGATTCTCTGCGATCCAGTGGGCTGTAACCTGCCAGGCTCCTCTGTCCGTGGGATTCTCCAGGCAATAATACTGGAGTGGGTTGCCATTTCCTACTCCAGGGGGTCTTCCTGTCCCAGGGATCGAACTCATATCTTTTGTGTCTCTTGCATTGGGAGGTGGATTCTTTGCCACTAGCACCACCTGGGAAGTATATATGTATATATAGCCATATATATATGCTTTATCATTTATTTTTAAAACCTGGAGAGTAATGAATGTGCATGTTATTATTCACCATAGTTTACAGTTAAAGAAACAGAGACTATCTGGTTAGCCTCAAGAATTTGTAAAGTACGGATATACAGAGCTGGATTTGAATCCTGTGGCTTATTTGCAGAGCTTGTGTGTGTGTGTTTTACAGCTGTTACCAAGTTGTTTCATGGTTCATTAGTTTATTTTTCAAATTCACAATGAATAACTCCTTAATAAAGATTGATTCTTATGCTTCAGTTTTTTTTTCTTTTTAAATTCTCAGGCTACAATTAGCTAAAATTTAAAAAAAATTATTTTATCTGACATATAGGTATGAGTGGGACAGACATGCTAGACAGAGTTCTCCATACATAGGTAACTCAGTGAACTCAGTGTTACCACTGTACTGTTTTGAAGATAGATTTTATTCTAAAGAATACTGTGTGGGGCTTTCCTGATGGTCCAGTGGTTAATAATCTGCCTTGCAATGCAGGGGACACAAGTTTGATCCCTAGCCCAGGAAGACCTCACACGTGATGAAGCACCTAAGGCCATGCTCCACAACAAGAGAAACCATCATAATGAGAAGCCCATGCACCGCAGTTAGAGTGTAGCCCCCTGCTTACTGCAGCTAGAGAAAGCCTGTGCACAACAATAAAGACTCAGAACAGCCAGAAATAAATAAATAAAAATTAAAAAAAATAATGTGTGATAGATGAAGTAAAAATAGTTAGTTTAACTCAGAATATTAGAAATGCACAGAACAGGGTCTTCCCTGGGGGTCCAGTGGTTAGGACTCCATGCTTCCATTGTAGGGAGTATGGGTTTGATCCCTGGTTGGGGAACTAAGATCCCACATGCTAAAAAACAAACAAAAGGAATACACAGAACATTAGGCTTCATAAATAGGAAAACCAGGATTCCATATGCTTTGCTGAAAGCCTTGATGTATGTTATTTACAGAATCAGGACTGGAATCTGGGCCCCCTAACTTCCAAACCAGGGTTCTTATGTTTCTCAACTGTGAAAAGTTAATACCTAAGACTAAAACAATATTTTCCAAGTTAAGAAAAAAAATCTGTTTTTGTTATATTAGAATATATATATTTTCAATGACCAGTTTCTTTAACACAGAGAAAAAAATAATGTGACTACTTAAGGCAAAATCATTCATTCAGTCTTAAGTAACTTATTACTTGTGTGCAAGTACTGGCTTGTTTACCTGAGATTTTACATATTTCATGGAACTTTTGCTAATTGATTTTAAAACTTGGAATGTGTTTTATTTCTTAAGTATTATGGACATAAGAGTATGCTACCCAAGGAGAATGTTCTTAATTTGGGCTTCAGTAATTAAATCTATTGAATAGTGGCCTGGTTAGATCTCTGCTTTATATTGAAAACTCTCATACAATGCCTAGAATTAATAGAAGTCTCAAAGGTATTCGAGTTTTTTTAAGAAAGGGTTGATCTATTAGCTTAGTCCTTCATTTTTTATTTTCTAAGCTTTATCAGGATGCCAGGCAATCAGGTCAGGTACTCAGTACATATTTGCTTGAGAGGTGATTGAGCTGTAACTTAAAGGTGATTCCTTTTCTGAAACTGAACATAGATTGTAATTATTTATGAGTTATCTACAATGTGCCAGATACTATTTTGGGTGCTGGGGTTATAGCAGCGAAGAAAGCAAAGGCCCTGTCCTCATGGAGTTTTCATTTTAGTGGCTAATAGGCAAGCTAGTAAATAATGTCAAGTATTTATTAGTGCTCTGGAGAAAAACAAAGTAAGAAAACAGAGTTGGGCAATGTGGAAAGAGGACAGAGGAAGGATGTTGTTTTATATCCCATGGTCAGGGGAGTCTTCTGTGAGGTGAGGTTTGAGCAGAGACCTGAGGGGAAAGGAGCTTTTTATGTTTAAGGAGGAGCAGCCAGAAGACCTGTGTGGCTGGAGTGGAGAACAGGTAAAATTGGAGGTTTAAGGGAGCAACAGTTAGGTAACTTAGTGCATTGAGAATTATAAGAACTTTGGCTTTTACTAGAGTGGGATGGGAAGCCACTGGACAGATTTAGCGTAGAGTTTTCATGTTTTGGCTTTACTTTTTTTTTTTAAACATTATTGAACTTACAACACTGTTAGTTCCAGGTATACAACATACTGATACAGTATTTCTGTACATTTCAAAATAGTTACCATCTGTCACCATACAGAATTACTATATTATTGACTATATTCCTCATGCTGTGCATTTCATCAGTATGACTCATTTATTTCATAATTGGGAATTTGTACTTCTTAATCTCCCTCACCTGTTGCACTCATCCCCCCGTAAGATGTACAGATGGCCAACAAACACATGAAAAAATGTTTACTGTTACTCATCATCAGGGAAATGCAAATCAAAGCACAGTACACATTACACCTGTTAGAATGGCCATTGTTAAAGAAACGATAAATAATAAGTATTGGATAAGATGGGGAGGAAAGGCAGCCCTTAGGCGCTGTTGGGAATGTCAGTTGCAACTACTATGGAAAACAGTGTGGAGACTGCTCAAAATATTAAAAATAAAACTATCATAAGACTTCACTGTTTAAGGGAGTGACTCAGCTGAGAGTGGGGAGTGCGAGGGGTTAGGGCAGAAGCAGAGAGACCAATTAGGAGATTATGATTATTCCTTGCGTGTTAAAAAAATGATTGGAATTTGCATGGATATATGGAAATAAGGCAAAACAAAAAACCAACACCAGAACCTCCTGATATTTAAATTATCTTGATCTTTATTCTTAGTTGTAAAAAGGTTTCCAGATTTGACTATGGCTTACAGCTTTTTCTTAGTGTAGACTGTATTTTTGAGAGCCCTTTTTAAAAAAAATTTTTTTTTTGGCTGCACCTCTCAGCTTTTGGGATCTTAGTTCGTGACCAGGGATTGAACCCCTGCCCCGTGGTTTGTCAGGTTTCTACTCTGTAAAGTTACGGTTTTTTGGGGGGGGTGGGGCAGGGGGGTCCTCTTTTCGGTACTGTCCTCTTTGAAAGGAAATTGCTATGTGCAGCCTGTTGCACACAGCACATTGCTATGTGCAGAGTGGGGAGTTATGGTCTACCTCCTTGAATGTAGAATTGCTGCACAAATTATTTAGTATTCTTCAAGGGAGATTTGTATTTTTTCCTCTTTTTATTTATTTAATTTTATCAGCATAGACTCATAGATATATACTGCTTAATTTCTTTGCTCAAAATGTTCCGGTTTTGGTCATTGGGAGCTCTGTCAATTTGCCTCTTTGTCCCTTTGACATATCCCCATAAATTTAAGGTTTTTTCCCCCCTCTCTCTGTTTGTTTGGTCAGGAAGAAAATGCAAGGATGCTCAACATCTTTAGGTAAATGAAAATCAAAACCACAGTGAGGTACCTCTTCTCATCTACAAGGATGGGTATTATCATAAAAATAAAAATAAAAAAACAGCCAATAACAAGTATCAGCAAGGGTGTTGAGAAATTGCAACTCATTAAATGTTGGTGGAAATGTTAAATGGTTAGCCAATTTGGTTGCTGCTGTTCATCAAAATGTGAAACATGGAGTTACCATAAGACCAGAATTCCACTCCTAGGTATATACCCAAGAAAATTAAAACTATCCATCTGGACAAATCTTTATTGAATGTTTGCTGTTGTTGTTTGGTCTCTAGGTTGTGTCTGACTCTTTTCGACTCCATGGATGGCAGCACGCCAGGCTTCCCTGTCCTTCACCATTTCCCAGAGTTTGCTCAAACTCACATCCATTGAGTCGGTGATGCCATCCAACCATCTCATCCTCTGTGGTCCCCTTTTTCCTCCTGCCTTCAGTCTTTCCCAGCATCAGGGTCTTTTGCAGTAGGTGGCCAAAATATTGGAGCTACAGCATCAGTCTTTCCAATGATTTCCTTTAGGATTGACTGGTTTGATCTCCTTGAAGTCCAAGGGACTCTCAAGCCAGCACCTCAGTTTTAAGCCAGCGTGTAGCCTTTTTTATTGTCCAGCTATCACATCCGTACATGACCACAGGAAAAGCCATAGCTTTGACTATACAGACCTTTGTTGGCAAAGTAATGTCTCTTCTTTTTAATACACTGTCTAGGTTTGTCATCACAGCCTTGTCTAACTCGATGAAACTATGAGCCATGCCAAGTAGGGCCTCCCAAGATGGTCACGTCATGGTGGAGAGTTCTGACAAAACGTGGTCCCCTGGAGAAGGGAATGGCAAACCACTTCAATATTCTTGCCTTGAGAACCGCATGAACAGTATGAAAAGGCAAAAAGATAGGACACTGAAAGATGAATTGCCCAGGTTGGTAGGTGCCCAGTAGATTACTGGAGAAGAGTGGAGAAATAGCTCCAGAAAGAATGAAGAGGCTGAGCCAAAACAAAAACAACACCCAGTTGTGGATGGGACTGGTGATGGAATTAAAGTCTAGTGCTGTAAAGAACCGTATTGCATAGGAACTTGAAATGTTAGGTCCGTGAATCAAGGTAAATTGGAAGTGGTCAAATAGGAGTTGGCAAGAGTGAACATTGACATTTTAGGAATCAGTGAACTGAAGTGAACTGGAATGGGCAGATTTAATTCAGATGGCCATTATATCTACTGCTGTGGGCAAGAATCCCTTAAAAGAAATGGAGTAGCCCTCATAGTCAACAAAAAGAGTTTGGAATGCAGTACTTGGGTGCAGTCTCAAAAACAACAGAATGATCACTGTTCATTTCCAGGGCAAACCATTTGATATCATAGTAATCCAAGTCTGTGTTCCAACCACTGATGCTGAAGAAGCTGAAGTTCAACGGTTCTGTGAAGACCTACAAGACCTTCTAGAACTAACACCCAAAAAAGATGTCCTTTTCATCATAGGGGATTTTAGAATGCAAAAGTAGGAAGTCAAGAGATAACCTGGAGTAACAGGCAAGTTTAGCCTTGGAGTACAAAATGAAGCAGGGCAAGAGAATGCACTGGTCATAGCAAACACCCTCTTCCACCAACATGGAAGAAGATTCTACACATGGACATCGTCAGATGGTCGGTACCGAAATCAGATTGATTATATCCTTTGCAGGCAAAGATGGAGAAGCTCTACACTATCAGCAAAAACAAGACCAGGAGCTGATTGTGACTCAGATCATGAACTCCTTATTGCAAAATTCAGACTTAAATTGAAGAAAGTGGGGAAAACTATTAGACCATTCAGGTATGACCTAAATCAAATCCCTTATGATTATACAGTGGAAGTTGACAAGTAGATTCAAGGGATTAGATCTGATAGACAAAGTGCCTAAAGAACTATGAATGGAGATTTGTAACATTATACAGGAGGCAATGAGGAAAACCATCCCCAAGAAGAAAAAATACAAAAGGCAAAATGGTTGTCTGAAGAGGCCTTACAAATAGCTGAGAAAAGAAGAGAAGTGAAAGGCAAAGGAGAAAAGGAAAGATACATCAATCTGAATTCAGAGTTCCAGAGAATAACAAGGAGAGCTAAGAAGGCCTTTTTAAGTAAACAGTGCAAAGAAATAGAAGAAAACAGTAGAATGGGAAGGACTAGAGATCTCTTCAAGAAAATTAGAGATACCAAGGGAACATTTCATGCAAAGATGGGCTCAATAAAGGACAGAAATGGTATAGACCTACCAGAAGTAGAAGATATTAAGAAGAGGTCACAAGAATAGAAAGAAGAATTTTACAAAAAAGATGATGACCCAGATAGCCATGATGCTGTGTTCACTCACCTAGAGTGAGACATCCTGGAGTGCAAAGTCAAATGGGCCTTAGGAAGCATCACTATGAAGAAAGCTAGTGGAGGTGATGGAATTCCAGCTGAACTATTTCAGATCCTAAAAGACGATGCTATTAAAGTGCTGCACTCAATATGCCACCAAATTTGGAAAACTCAGCAGTGGCCATGGGACTGGAAAAGGTCAGGTTTCATTCCCGTCCCAAAGAAAGGCAATGCCAAAGAATGCTCAAACTACTGCACAATTGCACTCATTCACACGTTAGAAAAGTAGTGTTCAAAATTGTCCAAGCTAGGCTTCTTCAACAGTATGTGAGCCGAGAACTTCCATATGTTCAAACTGGTTTTAGAAAAGGCAGAGGAAACAGAGATCAAATTGCCAACATCCACTGCATCATAGAAAAAGCAAGAGAATTCCAGAAAAACATCTACTTCTGCTTCATTGATTACGCTAAAGCCTTTGACTGTGAAAATCGCAACAAACTGTGGAAAAATTTTAAAGAGATGGGAATACTAGACCACCTTACCTGCCTCCTGAGAAATCTGTATGCAGGTCAAGAAGCAACAGTTAGGACCAAACGTGGAAGAACTGACTGATTCCAGATTGGGAAAAAAATACATCAAGGCTGTATATTGTCACCTTACTTATTTAAGTTATATGAAAAATACGTAATGTTAAATGGTATAGACCTACCAGAAGTAGAAGATATTAAGAAGAGGTCACAAGAATAGAAAGAAGAATTTTACAAAAAAGATGATGACCCAGATAGCCATGATGCTGTGTTCACTCACCTAGAGTGAGACATCCTGGAGTGCAAAGTCAAATGGGCCTTAGGAAGCATCACTATGAAGAAAGCTAGTGGAGGTGATGGAATTCCAGCTGAACTATTTCAGATCCTAAAAGACGATGCTATTAAAGTGCTGCACTCAATATGCCACCAAATTTGGAAAACTCAGCAGTGGCCATGGGACTGGAAAAGGTCAGGTTTCATTCCCGTCCCAAAGAAAGGCAATGCCAAAGAATGCTCAAACTACTGCACAATTGCACTCATTCACACGTTAGAAAAGTAGTGTTCAAAATTGTCCAAGCTAGGCTTCTTCAACAGTATGTGAGCCGAGAACTTCCATATGTTCAAACTGGTTTTAGAAAAGGCAGAGGAAACAGAGATCAAATTGCCAACATCCACTGCATCATAGAAAAAGCAAGAGAATTCCAGAAAAACATCTACTTCTGCTTCATTGATTACGCTAAAGCCTTTGACTGTGAAAATCGCAACAAACTGTGGAAAAATTTTAAAGAGATGGGAATACTAGACCACCTTTCCTGCCTCCTGAGAAATCTGTATGCAGGTCAAGAAGCAACAGTTAGGACCAAACGTGGAAGAACTGACTGATTCCAGATTGGGAAAAAAATACATCAAGGCTGTATATTGTCACCTTACTTATTTAAGTTATATGAAAAATATGTAATGTAAAATGCCAGACTGGATGAAGCACAAGCTGGAATCAAGATTGCCGGGAGAAATATCAATAACCTCAGATATGCAGATGATACCACACTTATGGCAGAAAGCGAAGAGGAATTAAAGAGCCTCTTGATGAAAGTGAAAGAGGAGAGTGAAAAAGCTGGCTTAAAATTCAACATTCAGAAAACTAAGATCATGGCATCTGGTCCCATCACTTCATGACAAATAGATGGGAAAACAATGGAAACAGTGACAGACTTTATTTTCTTGGGTTCCAAAATTCCTGCAGATGGTGACTGCAGCCATGAAATTAAAAGACGCTTGCTTGCTCCTTGGAAGAAAAGCTGTGACCAACCTAGACAGCCTGTTAAAAAGCAGAGACATTACTTTGCTGACAAAGGTCTGTCTAGTCAAAGCTATGGTTTTTCCAGTAGTCATGTATGGATGTGAGAGTTGGACTATAAAGAAAGCTGAGCACCAAAGGATGGATGCTTTTGAACTGTGGTGTTAGAGAAGACTCTTGTGAGTCCTTTGGACCTCAAGGAGATCAAACCAGTCAATCCTAAAGGAAATCAGTCCTGAATATTCATTGGAAGGACTGATGCTGAAACTGAAACTCCAGTACTTTGGCCACCTGATGGGAAGAACTGACTCATTTGAAAAGACCCTGATGCTGGGAAGGATTGAAGACAGGAGGAGAAGGGGATGACAGAGAATGAGATGGTTGGGCGGCATCACCAACTTGATGGACCTGAGTTTGCGCATGCTCTGGGAGTTGGTGATGGGCAGGGAAGCCTGTTGCCGTTCATGGGGTTGCAAAGAGTCAGACATGACTGAGCGACTGAACTGAGGTTTGTCGTAGCCTTTCTTTCAGGGAGCAAACATCTTTTGATTTCATGGCTGCAGTTACCATCCACAGTGATTTTGGAGCCCAAGAAAATCAAGTTTGTCACTGTTTCCATTGTTTCCCCACCTATTTGCCATGAAGTGATGGGTCTGGATGCCATGATCTCTGTTTTTTAATATTGAGGGGTTTTTTGTTTGTTTGTTTTTTTAGTTCTACCAATTTGTTGCTAGCAACCCATCTCCCTCCATCCTCACGCACGCATACTCAGTCATGTAGCCCCATGGACTGCAGCCTACCAGGCTCCTCTGTCCATGGACTTTTCCAGGCAAGAATACTGGAGTGGGTTGCCATTTCCTTCTCCATTGAATGTTGAATTTTAAGCCAGATTTTTCACTGTGTTGTTTCACTTTCATCAAGAGATTGTTCAACAAAATATAGTAATTGTGCTCTGTGCTAAGTCGCTTCAGTTGTGTATGATTCTTTGTGACCCTATGGACTGTAGTCTCTGTCCATGGGATTCTCTTTGCACAAGTACTGGAGTGGGTTGCCGTTTCCTCCTCCAGGGGATTTTCCCCAGCCAGTGATCAGACATGTGTCTCTTAGGTCTCCTGCATTGGCAGGAAGTTTCTTTACCACTAGCCCCACCTGGGAAGCCCAGTGGAATATTATTGAGCCATTAAAGTACTGATATGTTCACAGGATGAACCTTGAAAACATGGGAAGTGAAAGAAGCCAGTCACAAAAGACTGTGTATAATATGATTCCATTTATTTGTGATGTTGTGAGTGGGCAAATGCATAGAGACAGAAAAGTTAGTAATTGCCAGGGGCTGGGTAGAGGACGATATACAGAAAGTAAGGCTAATGGGACAGGTTTAGTTTTGAAGCACCGGAGTGTTCTAACATTGGATTATGGTGATGAGCGCATCACCAAATATTTAACCCCAAGTATTTAAAAGAACTCTGATTTGTATACTTTAAAAGGGTAACCTTTTATATATCAATAAAAGTGAAAGCAAAAGTTGCTCAGTCGTGTCTGACTCTGCAACCCATGGACTACACAGTCCATGGAATCCTCTAGGCCAGAATACTGGAGTGGGTAGCCCTTCCCTTCTCCAGGGGATCTTCCCAACCCAGGGATTGAACCCAGGTCTCCTGCATTGCAGGCGGATTCTTTACCAGCTGAGCCACAAGGGAAACCCATATATCAATAAAGCTGTCATTAAAAAAAAAATTAGAACAAAATAACAAAAATGAGATACTTAGGGATTTATACTTTAAAGAATTACACAGTGAATGCTACAAAAAAATTCTAAGAAGAATTAAAGACCAAAATAGATATACTCATCAATTAAAAGGCTCAATACTTTTGAGATGGTTGTTTTCCCCAACTGATGTATAGAGTTCATATATTGTTTTTTTAAAAATTGACAACTGACTTGAAAATTTCTCTGAGAATATGTCACATGGCCAAAATAATTTTGAAAAAGAACAAAATTCCAAGATTTGTACAACCTGAATCATTTATCAGACTGTGTGTTATTGACCTAAGAACAGACACTGATCATTGAAACACAGTAGTTAAGAACAGAACCACAGCTATGGCTAGTTGACTTTTTTGGACATGGGTTCAATTAGTTCTGTAGGTAAAGAATAATCCTTTAATTTTTTTCTTTTGCTGCACTGTGCAGTATCTGGGATCTTAGTTCCCCAACCAAGGATCAAACCAGTGCCCTCTGCAGTGGAAATGCAAAGTCTTAACCACTGAACTACAAGAGAAGTGCCAAGAATAATCTTTCTGATGTGTATGCAGTGCTGCACAACTGCATTTCCAAATTAAAAAATAAAAAGAAGCCCATGCTGTACCTCATACCATGTGTAAAAATAAATTCCAAATGAATCATAGACCTAAATGGAAAAATTAATACTGTAAGACTTCTTGAAGAAAATATAAGAAGAAATTTTTGAGATATTAGACTTGGCAAAGATATCTTAGCTATGACATCAAAAGTTCAGTTCATAAAATAAAAAAGTTGTTTTGCTCTTCTACAATTTTAGGAAATTTTAGGAAAATGAAAGCCACAGATTGGGAGATAATGTTTACAAAATATGTTTCTGACCAAGGATTTGGTTCCAAAATATATAGGCAACTTAAGAAAACAAACAACCAAAAAAAGTTTGAGAAAAATAAGTTGAGTAGATAGTTTACCAAAGGTTTGTGATGTTCAACATTGTTAGTTATTAAGGAAATACAAATTGAAATCACAGTGAGGTACCACTGCACACCAATTAGAATAGTAAAATTTCTTTTAAAGGAAAGGAAGACAAAAAACTTAAAATACATAGTGCTGCTGAGGACGCAGAGTAACTACACCAGACATACATCACTGATGAGAATGCAGAAAGGTGTAGCCACTTTAGAAAGCAGTTTCTCTAAGGTTAACCAAGTTTCCAAGCAACTCAGCCATTCCCCTCCAGTGGTATTTCCTCAAGTGAAATGAAAATTTACATCCAGACTAAAACTTAGGTACATATTTTTAGCAACTTCATTCATAATTGGCAAAGCAGAAAAGAATTCAAAGGTTCTGGAACTGATGAGTGAATTTAAAACCACCAGCAACCTTTGGTACATCTATATCAGGGAGTTATACTCCACAAGAAAAAACAATGAGTTGCTGGAAGTGGGCACGCTCTTTGCCTGCAGAATGTCAGCTTTTCCCCTTCCAGTGGTTTGCGCCTTGCTGGGAAATTCTGAGAGTCAAGAGAAAGTCATCCGGGACATTGCCAGACAGCTTACCCAAATAGCATATCTGCCCAGGGCTCATGGACGACCCGGCTGCACAGTTTAGGAATGAGTGCCTGTCAGAGGAGGACAGGAGTAGCTATTTGTTCAACAGATACAAAGATTTAGTTATGCAAGAAGAGTAAGTTGTTCATCGTTCATGAACAGATCTTCTGTACAGTATGGTGCACTTTAAGTGGGCAGCTCGCATGTGAAGTGCTCTTACCACAATAAAATCAGTTGGTTAGAACGTTAGCCTGGAAGAAAACATTCACAATACATATATCTAACAATGTGGATCCAGACTATATTTTAAAAACGTCTTAAAACCCAAGATCGCTAACAACCCAGTTTTTTTAAACAGCCAAAACTTTGAACAAACTTCACCAGAGAAGCTAAAAGAATAGTCACATGAGAAGATGCTCCTCATCATTAGTTATTATGAAAATGCAAATTAAAACACAATGAGATACCACTTTACCTACCTAGAAAGGCTAAAATTAAGACTGAAAAGATCATGTGACAAGGATGTAAAGCAAAAATGTAATGTTAATTAATTACTGATGCTAATGTAAAATGGTACACGTACCTACCTAACAGCCCAGTAATTCCATTCCTAGGTATTTAACTTAAAGGAAGGAAAACATATGCCCCCAAAAGACTTGCATACAAATGTTCATAGCAGATTTATTCATAGTAGCATGTAACTAGAAGCAAGCCAAATGTTCATCTGTAAGTGAATGGATAAACATAGTTGTGGTATCTTCAGATAATTTAATGAAAAGGAATGAACTACTTATGTATGCAACAGCATGAGTGAATCTCAAACATTATGCTGAAAACTTTAAAAGCCTTGTACAAAAGAGTATAGACTATGATTTGGGACAAGCAAGCCTAAATTTTAGTAACATTAGGCTTCTCAGTGGTTATCTGGGGCCAGGAGTGAGATGAAAAATGTATTGACTGCAAAGGGACATGAGAAGCCTTCTGTTGTGATGGGAATGTTCTAAAAGTTGGTTGGGATAATGGTTATACTGGTGTATACGTTTATCAACAAATGTGTACACACTGAACTGTACACTTAAAATAGGTGCACTTTATTGTATGTAAATTATATTGTACCTTAATAAGTTTATTTTAATGTGTAAAATAGATTTTAAATTAATCCTAAAATTGAATCTTCAAGCTAAAGCAAAATCTAACTCCTATATATCTAATTAATAACATAGCCATACAAATCATTTACTTAACTTTTGGATCAGTATTCTAACTGTATATACTTAATGGGACATAATCTTTAGACAAAAATATATTGTGAACAAATACTTTTACTTGGTTTTGTTTTTGGTAAAGGTTGTGTTAAAGTATTTTCGGATAGAGCTAATGAGTAAATCTGTAAGTGTAAACTGGGATTCTGAGTGTAGGAAAAGGAAAATACGTGTGAAATGGAGGAAGATGAGGAGTGTTATATTGGATTTGAGTTAGAGTTGTCATTATGCACTCATCATTTAAAAAAGACATATATTTCTTAGCTTTGTCCACTTAAGGGGCCTAAAAGCAATGACAGCTCAGGCATTGAATATACTTGACAACACAGATCTTGATTTCAAAATGCCATTGCCCACTAAAAGACTTCCTCTAGAAATGGTTGACTTCAGGTCTGGTACAGAATTTAAAAAAACAAGATGAACCTGAAGTGTCTTGTGCTAGAAGGTAAGAATGTGTCAGAGCACCATGGAGGACATGTGAAAAGGAAACAAGATTGAGGGGACAAATTGAATATCATGATCTGATATTTTTTAAAGTATAATACATACACATTGAGAAATATATTAGTATACATTTATATGTTATGTATGTGTTTATATAGATAAGAGAGAAAAGGGGGAAATGCTCGTTTTTATAGAAGAATGCTAACTTTTAAATATTGAAAGGACTGTAATTAGAGCACTACTGTTTCTAATCTCTAGTGCAATAATGAAAATAAAGATCATGAATGGTGTCTGAAACCATTAGCTGTTGGGACAGGGTATTGACACTGTCTTAAAGTTAACTAACACCTCCCAGTTGTGTATTAATTTTGAAGAGAAGAAATAACTACATTCAGAGATCTGACAGCACCTTAACCACTTCAAGTTTAACATCACCAATAATGAGACAAACTGAGTGTGTGTCCTCATGAGATGCAACGATAATTGCAAGGCATCTTCATGTACTTCTCATGAAGAAGCAAGATCAGACAAATCTGGTATTTGGGATTGTACAAATACATTTCAAGTACATTCAGCTGACTTGGATTCCTCAAAATAAAAAAATCCATGTCATGAAGTCAAAGCAAAAGGGATCTGGAATTAGGGGCAGAGTGGAGACACTATTCTAAATGTAGAGACACAAGCAAATATAATCTTGAATTTTGATTGCATCCTACAAAGAGCCTTGAAATTGTAAACATTTTGATAACTGAGGGAAGTTGGAATATGACCTCTGTATTAATCACATGCAATAATGACAGCATTAAATTTTCTTCAAGTCTAGTAATGATATTTGGTTATATAGCTGAATGTCCTATTCCTAGGAGATACCACTGAATTATTTAAGGATACAATTTCATGATATCTGCAAGCTATTTTCAGGTAGCTTAAAAGAAAAGCATATGTGTCTGTGTATAAAGATAAAACAAGTATAACAAAATGTTAGCAGTCTTTGAATCTTAAGTGACAGATATATAGATTATTCCTTGTTCTATTTAAGTTTTTCTGTGGGTTTAAAATATTCAAAATAAGAATCAAGGGGAGAAAAATATCTTGTTCTGAATTACTCTCAAAATGTATAAGCTTGAAATTTTCGAGGAGAGTTACTGGGAAGTAGTGTTAGTTATCAATTCATTTGAACTATCTGATATTCCAGAGAATGTCAGAAGGACTTTAGAGATCATCTTGTCTGGGTCCCTTATTCATACAGGTGAAGAAATGAGTCTGACAGTAGAGTCACTTAGTGAAATCATATGGTAAGCAAGTAGTAGCTCCTGGACAGTGAATTCAGCTGTCCGATTTTCCAGGATATTTGTTGCTTTTCCCACTGTGCCATGTTATCTCTTCCCCTAAAAGGACTTTGTTGGAGGTAAAGTTAAATTAAGAAAAATACAGAGTATCATTTTTTCTTCCTAGTATGTCTTCAGTAATTTCCCCTGCATTTTGACAGTGTTACGAGACCATGTTTGATCTCTTGATATATAGGTCAGGAATTTAGTGAAAGATGTATGCTTCTTTTGATAATTGCCTTCCTAGAATTCTTTTGATCATCTGGTTGGAGCTGTGTGTTTTTTGTCATTTATTTTTTTTATCCTCTAGTTTAAGCTATGAAGAAGGACATCCCTCAAACTCTGAAACAGACCTCCTTCAGAGACCGACTTTTGCAGCCTCTCATCAGCTTCCTGGATATACTGCCACACCTCAGCCAACTGGTAAAAATTCTACTGTGAAATATACCCTGAATCTGGGTGCCTTTAGTGAATAAGAAGGAAAATCAACTTTCACATGTTGGGTTATGAAAGTGTACAGGACAGAACAGTTCCATGGGAAACATTAGAATGAAAATGAGATTAAAAGCTTTGTCTTTTCCTAATAGGAAATAGTTATACAGTTAATTAGTAAAGAAATCTTTTTTTCCTGCATCTCTATAGATTTTAAATTATAACTGTGCTTAAGCAAATTAATATTTGTTTGCTATTCAAAATGAAGCAGTTTAGGGTTGTAGCACTTTGGGCCTCAAATTTCAGAGATTCCTTTTAAAAATAGCATCAGGAATATCCTTTTATGTTAATATATATTTTTACTTTGGGATACATTTTATCTTCAAATGTAGGTCTTTCTGGAATATTTGATGCTAGTGTGAACAATGCCAGCACTGACACTAAAGAATCTCCAGTGATGAATTTTCTCTCTGCTGTTGAACCCCGAACTGCTCAGGCTGCTTCTTCAGGAACTACTCTCTTACCACAATTCAGGGCCCCATCCTGGCAGACAGGTGATTCTTTGTTTTCAGAATTTTTAAGTCCTATAGAAATACTGCTAAAAATTCACTTTTTATAGTTTTGTCATGATGGTAGTGTGGCTGAGAGTGGTGTTAATTATTGATTTTCCAGTGAACTTTAAAACCCAGAATTTTTCACTATTTTAAGGTGGATAAAATTCAAGAAATTGTTACTAGCAGAAATTCAGTTTTAGCACTCTGTTGACAACTAACAAGTTGAAGAAGGTAGGTAATTGTTAAAAGGTAAATCCTAGATATAAAGTTTTTACCTGGCAATTTAAGTAGTCACTTATTTATTTGAGAGAAGACAAGATTAAATTTCTTTTCCTTTTATCCCCCATGTTACCTTTATAGAGGTATAATTGACATGTAAAATTTTAAGATATTTAGAGTGTACGTTGTAATTCGGTACATGTTTACATTGTGAAAGAATTCCTCCCTCTGGTTAATTAGCAAGCCTGTCACTTTACATGTTTATCTTTTGTGGGGAAGTTGGTGAAAGACTAAGTTCTGTTTTAGTGCCTTCAGACTGGATAGGTGGTATAGTAAAAAACAATCTTACAACTGGTTTTGTCATTAAGAGTTAGGAAAGTTATCCTTAAGTGAATGGAATAAGTCATTCTTTAGTAAAAGCTAGTACAAATTGGTGTTATTATATTATGTACTTTTCTATTTTATTTTTCTTATTTCATTTTTCTGTTACCCCTTGAAATTTTTTGTGTGTATTTTTATTTTTTGCAGGATGACAGCTTAGTTTTTTTTTTTTTTTTTTTTTTTTTTTTTAAGGTTTCATCTTAAAGACTGTAATTTTAAGTAATAGCGATTGGAAATATTTTATTATTCTGATGTAGATTCCATTAATACAGCTGTCTTTTCAGTATGTCTGAGAAACTTCTGCTTCCAAAGAATGTGTTAGTGTGGCATAAAACAATATTTTTTAAAAAATTAAAAAATACAATAGCTTTATTTATTGCTTTCTGGAATAATTTTACATTACATGCATTTAGTTAATTCTAAGCATTATTTATTGTTTCAAGAGTAACTAGATGTTTTCTGTCCTTGTAGTCATAATACCCTTTTGATTGCTGCCGGTCTTCTGGGATCTTAGCTCCTCGACCAGTTAAACCTGGGCCACAGTAATGAAAGATCGAGTCCTAAATGTTGGACCACCAGGGAATTCCCACTTTTTTGACATTTAATGGAAAGAAGTGAAAGAAGAATATTTTTGAAAAGGGCCAGAGAACCTTTTTCCCTCTATTTTTTCAAAATGGGGAAAAAAAATTTAATGGAAGCTCACTAAAAAATATGTAAATAGGCTTAGAGATTGAATTTATCGTTACAGGGAAAAAGTGTGGGAGGGGGAGGGTTTAATTGGGAATTTGGAGTTGACATGTACACACTGCTGTATTTAAAATAGATAACCAGGAAGGACCCACTGTATAGTGCAGAGAATGCTGCTCAATATTCTGAAATAACCTATATGGGCAAAGAATTTGAAAATGAATAGGTACATGTATAACTGAATCACTTTGCTATACTCCTGAAACTAACACAACATTGTTAATCAGTTTTGCTCCAACATAAAAATTTAAGAAATGGGAACAGTTAGGGCTTCTCTGGTGGCTTGGTGGTAAAGAATCTGCCTGCCAAGGTAGGAGACATGGGTTTGATCCCTGTTCTGGGAAGATCCCACATGCTGCAGAGCAAATAAGCCCGAGAGCCACGACTGTTGAGCCTGTGCTTTAGAGCCTGGGAGCCACAACTGCTGAAGCCCATGTGCCCTAGAGCCTGTGCTCCGCAACAAGAGGAGCCACCACAATGAGAAGCCCACGCATGGCAACTAGAGAGTAGCCCTTGCTTCCCGCAACTAGAGAAAAGCCCACACAGCAACGAAGACCCAGCCCGGTCAAAAATAAATAAATTAAGAAAAAAAAAGAAATGAAATAATTAAAAGGTATATAAAATGAAAAGTGATAGTTCCTAACTATAGTCCTGCTTTTTAGAGAAGAGTTAATAGTGTTTACTCTTTATTGATATCTTTGCGCATCAAAACTTTTTTTGTATTTTCACCTAAGCAGTGTTACAGCAGCAGTATTATTAGGATATGCCATAATTATTTTACCAGTCTCCTGTTGATGGACATGTAGTTTGTTTCTACCTGTTATTCACAATAACCGTACTGAGTATCTTGTTTGAATCTTTGTGTCCACTTATTTTCATACGGTAAATTTCCATAGATCTAAATTTCTGTAGGAACTTTTGGATCATAAGGGTATACATGGTTTTACTTTGGCTGTAAGTGGCTAGACTGCTATCCTGAAATGTTAACAATTTCTTCTTGACAGTACTTCATTAATTTCTGGTCAGCTTTTTGTGATAAGCATGCATCTGTTGTTATTGAAAGTTGTTCATAGGAAATCAAAACTTGAAATGCAAGGATTTTTTAAAAATACATATATTTTGATGAAAAAAACTTCTCAGTGTTAACCTCACTATTAGTTTTAGATTTATTTGTTACATTAAATGTAGGGAATTTGGTTTCAGTTTTAATGTTATGAACATTTTAGTTTGTTCATTGGTATTTTGCGTGGGAATTTTAGGGTAATCACTAGAGGTGATATTATTTTAGTATTTTTATAAATTTCAAATGACTTATCTGACTGTATGTATAATCTCATGTTTATATAACAATAATAGAAATGAATTGCTGATACCTTTGTAGTTTTGTTTTTGCCTTATAAAAACTAGCTATTTTGAAATATATTTTTTAGAATTTCTATGGAGAACTAATTTGTCAGACTTTTCAGTTTTAAAGAGATTTTGATGGATTAAAGGTTATGTAAGTTTTATAAGTCTATTATGAGAACAGACAGACGTGTTTGTGCTGTAACTGCATAAGTGTATTTGTTTTCTTTTCACAGGTATGCATTCCTCAGCACCAACTGAGCTGTTTGTTACTGGACCCTTGCCAACCACTGGAACACTTCCATCCCCTGCCCTCCCTGCTTATCAGCATCCTGCCACCTTCAGCAATAGAAACTTTGCTACCACCTCACCTTTGGTGCTTCAGGATTCAACTTTTAACACTACATCAAATGGAATTTTAAGTCCTCATGATCCTTTGCTTCAAATCAAGACTTCCCAGGGAACTGTTCCAACTGCTTTGACATTTGAGCGCCTGGGCAGTTCTGCGATAAGTAACAGCATACCACCTCAGTCTTCAACGTACCGCTCAGCTCAAGAGTCTGCACCCCACCTTTTACAACCTCAGTTTAGTTTGTTGCCTTCAGCACTTGGAGGAGCTCAGCAAACTCCTCAAGCCTATGGTTCAACTCTCTTTACTAGTTCTACTGCTTCCATTGAAAGAGCTCTTCTCCGAGAATGTAGTGTTATTAAACACCATCAGCGGCCTTCAGGTACCCAGTCTATTCAGGCACAACTGACTGGTTCACAGCATTCCTTACACGGTTATCTATCAAATGCAAGTGGGGTTAGTTTTCAGGAAACAAGCAGGCAGTCATCTTTATCCTGTAGCCCAATTGGAGAGTCTACTCAGGTGAGCAGTGGAGGATTGCAACTGAAGCCCTCCCAGGTCTCAGTGGAACTTGCTCAGTCCTATTCATCTGCAATTCCATCATCAGGGTATCCTCCTCCTGCAAAAGTAACAAGCTGTTCTACAAAACAACCACTAGCATCAGCCAAGTCCCCCAAACCTCCAAGTATAATTCCTCCTGTGCAAACACTAAGCTATTCCAAACCTTTACATAACCAGAGTTCTGTAATATCAGGCCAAGCACAAATTTATTCTACAGCGCAGCTACCAAGCCTTTTATCAGTCAGTCAGTCTCAAAATTATGGTTTAGTACAGCCACATAATGTGCCATCTATTGTCCATTCACAGGTTTATAGGTCCAGCAAAGTTGAGAAGTTGCCATCCTTGTATAAAACATTGACTTTCTCTGGCTCGTCTCCGACTATAACTTCTGAAAATTCGACACTTAATTATTCTTCTAATCAACAAGAGGTGTTATCTTCGGTTACTAATGAGAATTACCCTGCTCAAACAAGAGATCCATCTTCAGATAGCCAGTCTCAGAGTTACTCATCTGGTCATTCTCAGGGTTTATCACCAGTTAGCCAGACACAGGTTAGTTTTTCATCTCAGTCACAAGTTTTGTCAGTTGTTAGTCCTTCAGAAAGCTATGCTTCAGGTCAGTCCCTAACATTAACAGCCCCTTCTCTTTCTTATTCTTCTGCCTCTCGGGCTCAGAATGTGCCAGATTCTAGTCCAACTCAGAATTTTATTTCTGTGCATTCTTCCCAAAATGCTCAGACCCAAGGGTCATCATCTCCCCAGCCCCAAAAGTTTTTGCCTGCTGTCCAGTCGTCATCTTTTGTGACCTCTACTCATTGTCAGACCTTACAGAATAACCTACCTTCCCCTGATCCAAAGTCTTATGCTGAAAGAAAACTTGACTCAAATGTTTATACGTCTTCAAAACAAGAAGATGACTTTCCAATACAAGAGTTACAGGTATTACAGCCACAAGTATCTCTTGAGTCATCAACCCAAAGGCTGTCTGAGGGGGAAATGAACGTTCCAGAGTCAGCTTATAAGGTGTCAAAGGCAGATGACCGATATTCTCAGAGCATAATCAGAAGTAATTCCTGTCTTGAAGATCAGGTGGTTGGTATTGCTCTACAAGGGTCTAAAAAAGAAGAAAACATAATTGGTTCAATGACACAACTTAACCAACAAATTGGCCAAGTCAGTAGTTCTGCAACCCTTGATATTAAGAAGACAACTAATTTAATGCAAACTCCGCAAATACGGTTGAATACTAAAGACCTAAACCAGCAGCATTCTCTTATACAGAAGGTACATGAAGCCAAGGTCCAGGAGCAGCATGATCAAATAATTAATGCCTCATCTCAGATTCAAATTTCAAGCAATGTTTTAGGGCATGGCCATCAGGCATCTCTTCCTAATACACAGGTCCTTTTAGATTCTGCCTGTGATCTACAAATTCTTCAGCAGTCAATACTGCAGGCAAGTTTAGGACAAATAAAGACATCTTTACAAGTACAGCGTGTTCAAAGTCCTCAACAAATAGTACATCCTTTCCTTCAAATGGATGGTCATATTATTCGGAGCAATGGCGAACATTCTCAGCAGCAACTCCATCCTCAAAATTCTGAAATTATGAAAATGGACCTTTCTGACTCTTCAAAACCATTACAGCAACATCTGACAACAAAGGGCCATTTTAGTGAAACAACTCAACATGATTCAAAGAATCATTTTGTTTCTCTTGGATCAATATGTTTCCCAGAGGCAATGCTCCTTAGTGATGAGAGAAATATTTTATCAAACGTAGATGATATCTTAGCAGCTACAGCAGCAGCTTGTGGGGTCACACCTTCTGATTTCTCCAAGTCAACTTCAAATGAAACCATTCCTGCTGTTGAAGATGGTGATTCTAAATCTCATTTTCAGCAGTCATTAGATGTTGGACACGTGACATCAGATTTTAACTCCATAGCAGCTACAGTAGGAAAGCCACCAAATATAAATGATATTTCCTTAAATGGAAATCAAGTTACTGTAAACCTTTCACCAGTACCTACTCTTCAGTCAAAGATGACTCTTGATCAACAGCATGTTGAAGTACCTGGTCAAAATAAAGCTTCTAAAGTAACTTCACCAGTGGTTGGACCAGGTCATGAAGTCCAGGAGCAAAGTTCTGGTCCATTCAAGAAACAGTCTGCAGCCAGTCATGAACCTGAAGAAGACAGTGAAGTTGCTGTTGATAGTACATTAAATAATAACAGAAATCAAGAATTCGTTTCTAGTAGTAGAAGCATAAGTGGAGAGAGTGCTACATCGGAGAGTGACTTCGCTTTAGGCGGTGATGACAGTGGTGTGTCGGTGAACTCCTCTAGGAATACACTCGCAGTGTTGGCCATGGCCCAGCCTGGGGAGACAGTCAGTGTCAAGATGGAAGAGGAAAACCAAGATTTAATGCATTTTAACCTCCAGAAGAAGAAAACTAAAGGAAAAGGGCACACTAAAGAGGAAGACAGCAGTCATCAGAAACAGCTGAAAAGACCTGCCCAAAGCAAACGTCAGAATCCAAGGGGAACAGATATGTATTTACCGTATACTCCCCCTCCCTCGGAAAGCTGCCATGATGGTTATCAGCATCAAGAAAAAATGAGACAGAAGATCAAAGAAGTAGAGGAAAAACAACCAGAAGTCAAAACTGGATTTATTGCCTCTTTCTTAGATTTTCTGAAATCTGGGCCCAAACAGCAGTTTTCCACTCTTGCTGTGAGAATGCCTAACAGGACTAGGCGACCAGGAACACAGACCGTTCGTACATTTTGTCCCCCACCACTTCCAAAGACTGCAGGTGCGACACCCACACCTTTAGTGTCTGAGGCTGGGGCTAACAGTCCATCAGAAAAACTTGATAACGAACTTAAAAACTTGGAACATTTATCTTCACTTTCTTCTGATGAAGATGATCCTGGAGTATGCAGTCATGACATTTACAAAAGCAGCTCTACTACCTTAAATACTTCAGACGCTACTTCTGATAAAAAGAAGAAAACAGGTAAAGTTTTAAATTTGAAGTTCATAATTATGGCTTTTTTTTTGTTTTTTCCTGGCTCTGGAACAAGTTTTATGCTTTCTTAGCTTGAAGCAAGTCTACAATTTCTCAAGACAGAATGGTTAGGCAGATATCTTAGACTTATTTTTTTTAATGTTCCTTGCCTCTAGGAACGGAGAAGGCAATGGCACCCCACTCCAGTACTCTTGCCTGAAAATCCCATGGACGGAGGAGCCTGGAAGGCTGCAGTCCATGGGGTCGCGAAGAGTCGGACACGACTGAGCAACTTCACTTTCACTTTTCACTTTCATACATTAGAGAAGGAAATGGCAACCCACTCCAGTGTTCTTGCCTGGAGAATCCCAGGGGCAGAGCCTGGTAGGCTGCCGCCTATGGGGTCGCACAGAGTCGGACACGACTGAAGCGACTTAGCAGCAGCAGCAGCAGCAGCAGCCTCTAGGAAAGTTCTGAGTTTTAGACTACATAGTTCTGGGTTTTATTCAGCTTTTTATCACATGGAACATAGTTTACATAGTACACTATCCAGATTTTTCTAGTCTGAGACATCTTAAAGTGGCTCATGGATATGAGACATTGTATTGAGGGCCATGTTGTTGTGTATAAACTGACATGTTTTCTTTGTATGCTAATTTTACCTAAAAAATTAACATTTTGCTATTAAATTGGTTATTTTGTGTGCAATTAAGTTCAAAACTTTAAAAATTTGGCACTGGTTTCATACTGTATGCCCAGATCCTTAGGTGTATGCTTCACTTTTCTCTGTAGTTAAGGGAACATTTTAAGGAACTATTTTGAGAAGCATTGTCTTATGTAAACAGTTGTCAAGCAGTATAAAAGTTGTATTGAAGAACATGCTAAGGAAAAAATAACAGTCAAATAGCTACCACCTCTGTGCCAGGAACTATTAGCAGTATCGTGAGATGTGCTTTGTTGTCTCCAATATATAGATGATATAACAGACTAAATGAATTGTCCGGGCCCATACAATTAGTAAACGACAGAGTTGGAGTCCATATACAGGTTTAAATCATGCTCAGGTTTATCTGGTTCTGCTGCTACTGCTGTTAAGTCGCTTCAGTCGTGTCCAACTCTGCGACCCCATAGATGGCAGCCCATCAGGCTCCACCATTCCTGGGATTCTCCAGACAAGAACACTGGAGTGGGTTGCCATTTCCTTCTCCAATGCATGAAAGTGAAAAGTGAAAGAGAAGTCGCTCAGTCAAGTGAAGTCGACTCTTAGCGACCCCATGGACTGCAGCCTACCCGGCTCCTCCGTCCATGGGATTTTCCAGGCAAGAGGACTGGAGCAGGGTGCCATTGCCTTCTCCATTATCTGGTTCTAACACCTGTATTCCTGCCTACCGCTTTTATATGAATAGAGTGGTACTTATGAGTTAAACTTTGTTTTGTGATGTACTTTTCAGCTTCTCTCCAGATTTGACCACCTTTTTAACTAATAATTGATTAATTGGGTCTTTTCTATTTAAGGCTCAGAGGTTAAAGCGTCTGCCTCTGATGCGGGAGACCCGGGTTCGATCCCTGGGTCGGGAAGATCCCCTGGAGAAGGAAATGGCAATCCACTCTAGTATTCTTGCCTGGAGAATCCCATGGGCGGAGAAGCCTAGTAGGTTACAGTCCATGGGGTCGCAAAGAGTCGGACACGACTGAGCGACTTCACCTTCACCTTCACCTTCCTTTTAACTAATAAAGTGATAGGAAACAGCCGGTATCCCAAATAATCTATTAGCGTAAATGTCTGCTAATACATTTGTCAGTAAAAGTTTTAAGTCTGCTAAAACATTTCTGAAGAATTCTCATTTTGTTATACAGGGAAATTAGCATACTGGAAAATTATTGCTAGAGTCAGAACATAACAGATGTAGCTAATCTAATCACAGTAAGGTTTTTGCATTCTTCTCCCTCAATTCAGAATACTTTGCAATTACTGTTATATTCTCTCATATGTTCTTAGAGCAAATCTTTTATAATCTCTGTTACAAAACATGAATCTAGAACTAGTTTTTTCTGGACGACTCTTATTATCTCATTTTTAGTTAAAACTACCACCATCAACCTGATCTTATTAATAGATCTGTGAAGTTCTCCCTTTATGCATTGCCTCCTCTTCTGTGAGGACCCATCATCTCTTACTTTGGACTATTGCAACAGATTTCTCATTAGAATCCTTCCCACCAGTCTCTGCACCAGTCCATCATCCATATTGTGAGCACATTTATCTTTATAAAAAAGAGGAGTAGTGTAGTGTGTTAGTTGCTCAGTCATGTCCAATTCTTTGCGACCCCATGGGCTGTAGCCTGCCAGGCTCCTCTGCCTATGGAATTCTTAAATCAGTTATTAATTCTCTGCTTTTGGAATACTTCTTGGTGCTCCATGGAAAAAAATAAAAATGTGTAAAAATTCTCCCTTTCCACTTTTCACTCTTTGCTCACTCTTGCCACTTCCCTTCTTCTTTGACAGCTGAGTTTCTCATTGTTCCTTGGACCTGTGAACGCCTTTCAGAATCATGCTCCTTTTGAACAGGGTTTTCTTTCCCTGGGACCTCCTCAGTTTTTTAGTCCAGTAGATACTTTTAGTTCTCCTTGAAGACCCTCTTCAAAATCACTTTGTGAAAGTTAACTCCTGGCAGAATTAGTGCTCATATCCTCTAAATTCCCACAGGTCTTAAATCTTTCCAAAGGGCAAAAGTTTTAAATTTCAACAAGGTCTGACTTATCCATTGTTCCTTTTATGATTTGTGCTTTTTGTATCCTAAGAAATCTTTGCCTAACCCATAGTCACAAAAATTTTCTCTTGTTTTCTTGTTGGAATTTTAAAGTTTTGTATTTTGTATTTAGGTATAGGATCCCTTTTAATTTGGCGGGGGGTGGTATAAGATGTGAGGTATGGGTTGAAGTTTTGCACATGGACGTCCAGCTTTTCCAACACATTTGTTGAAAAGACAACCCTTTCTCCATTGATTGCTTTTCACATCTTTGTCAAAAATCAGCTGACCATGTTTGTCTTGTTTTTTAATTATGTAGGTTTTGGGTCGCTCAGTCATGTCCAACTCTTTGTGACCCCCATGGACTATACAATCCATGGAATTCTCCAGGTCAGAATACTGGAGTGGGTAGCCTTTCCCTTCTCCAGGAGATCTTCCCAACCCAGGGATTGAACCCAGGTCTCCCGCATTGCAGGTGGATTCTTTACCAGCTGAGCCACAAGGGAAGCCCAGCTGACCATATTTGTATGAATCTATTTCTGGACTCTCAATTCTGTCACACTGATCTACATTTTTATACTTTGATCAGTGTGACACTGTCTTAATCGCCATACCACTGTGTGCTTAATCTTTCAGTCGTGTCCAACTCTTTGCAATCCCATAAACTGTAGCCTACCAGGGTCCTCTGTCCATGGGGATCCTCCAGGCAAAAATACTGGAGTGGGTTGCCATTTCCTTCTACAGAGGATCATCCCAACTCAGGGATTGAACCCACATTGCAGGTGGTTTCTTTACTATCCGAGTTACCGGGAAACCCTTAATCAATTGCCTCATAATTAATTTGGAGAAGGCAATGACAACCCACTCCAGTACTCTTGCTTGGAGAATCCTATGGACAGAGGAGCCTGATGGGCTACAGTCCATGGGATCGCGAAGAGTCGGACATGACTGAGTGATTTCAGTTTCACGCACTGGAGAAGGAAATGGCAACCCACTCCAGTATTCTTGCCTGGAGAACCCCAGGGATGGAGGAGCATGGGGAGTCTGTGGAGTCACACAGAGTCAGACACAACTGATGTGATTTAGCAGCAGCAGCAGCAGATTATAAAAATACAGTTAAACTTCATATGTTGATCTGAAATTTGCACAACTGATTTAAATATTTTTAAAAATGGGAATTCCCTGGCAGTCCAGGTGGTTGGATGGCATCACTGACTCAATGGACATGGGTTTGGGTGGACTCCAGGAGTTGGTGATGGACAGGGAGGCCTGGCGTGCTGCGGTTCATGGGGTCGCAGAGTTGGACATGACTGAGCGACTGAACTAAACTGAACCAGTAGTTAGGACTCCGGCTTCCCCTGCAGGGAGGCAGGGAGCACAGGCTCACCCTCGGGTCGAGTAGCCAAGATCCTGAAGTGCAGCCAAAAAAAAAACACCAGTAGATTCTTAAAAAATTAGATTCCATAGGATTGTCTATGTAGAAAATGATGGCAGAAAAAGCATTAAGTTTCATTGATTTTTTTCTCCTTTGTTGACAGTTTTATTGATTTCTGCTATTTTTATGAATTCCTTTTTCAGTTTGTTTTTAGTTTATTATGTTCTATTTTTATCTATTTTCATATGGTAGAAGCCTAAATTGTTGGTTTGAGACTTCTTTTCTTTTTTGAAAAAGATTTTTTTGATGAGAATCATTTTTAAAGTCTTTAGAATTTGTTACGATATTGCTTCTGTTTTATGTTTTGGGTTTTTGGCCCTGAGGCATGTGGGATCTCAGCTCTCCAACTAGGGGTCAAACCCACACCTGCTGTATTGGAAGGTGAAGTCTTAACCACTGGACCGCCAGGGATGTCCCCTCTACTCTTTTCAGCTGCTGCTGCTGCTAAGTCGCGTCAGTCATGTCCGACTCTGTGCGACCCCATAGACGGCAGCCTACCAGGCTCCTCTATCCATGGGATTTTTCAGGCAAGAGTACTAGAGTGGGTTGCCATTTCCTTCTTCATTCTTTTCTGCTCTAAGCACTTAATGTTACGAACTTCTCTCTAAGCCCTGCTTAGCTATATCCCACAAATTTTATTTTTATTATTTGGTTTTTTTCTTTCAAGTTTTTCAAATTTCTTTTGGTGCTTTCTTTTTGGTCCATGAGTTATTTAGAATTCTATTTCAGATTTTTCAGATATTTGTGGATTTTCCAGACATCTGTCCTTTATTGATTTCTGCTTTGTATAATTTCAGTTCTTTTAAATCTGTTAAGGTTAGCTTTATTGTCCAAAATATAGCTGATCTTGATTAATGTCCCAGTGTACTTTAAAAGAAAATTACATTTTGCTGTTTTGTGGATTGTTATATAAATTTCAGTTAAAGTAGGTTGGTTGTTCAGATTTTCTATCTCATTACTGATTATCTGTTTACTTGTTCTGTCAGTTATTGAGAGAGCATTTCTCGTGTTTCCAAATTTATTTGTGGATTTGTCTGTTTTGTTTTTCATTTCTGTCAGTTACTCCTTTGTGTATTTTGAGCTCTGTTTTTAGATGTGTACACATTTAGGATCATTAAGCCTTAGTGAATTGACCCTTTTATCAGTATATAATATCCTTCTTTATCCTTGGAAATAATCCTTATTCTGAAGTCTGCTTTGTTATTATAGCCACTCTAGGTTTCTTCTGATGGGCTGCATGTATCTTTTTCTATCCTTTGACCTATCTGTGGCATTATGTTTAATGTGAGTATTTTGTAGACAGTACATAGTTCAATTTTGTCATTTTTTAAAACTCTCATCTCGTAATCTCTCTTTCAATTAGCTTGTTTAGACCATTTACATTTAATATAATTATTGATATAGTTCAGTCTTTCATTCTTTGTTTCCTGTTTTCCCTCTTTGTTTTTGTTTCTGTCTCTTTCCTATCTTTAAAAAAATTATTTGAACTTTTTACTATATTTTTTTAAAATTTATCTCTGGGTGGTTTTTTTTTTTTTTTGGCTGTATCTTTTCATGTTATGTTTTTAGTGGTTGACTTGGTGATTACAATCCACTTAGTTAATATTTTTACTACATAAAATAAAATTCCCTGGTGGCTCAGACGGTTAAGTGTCTGTCTACAATGCGGGAGACCTGGGTTCGATCCCTGGGTCGGGAAGATCCCCTGGAGAAGGAAATGGCAATCCACTCCAGTACTATTGCCTGGAAAATCCCATGGACAGAGGAGCCTGGTAGGCTACAGCCCATGGGGTCGCAAAGAGTCGGACACGACTGAGCGACTTTACCTTAAAAACCATAGAGCTCTCTTTACCCTTGCTCTTATGTTATATATATTTGTCCTGTTGAAAGCCCTGATAGAGAAATAATTTTTGCTTACAACCATCATACATATTCTAAATAATTTGATAGGAACAAAATAGTCTATTATATTTACCCAGATATTTGTAATTGCTCTTGTACTTCCTTTATTCCTCATACTCCATGTTTCCCTCTGGTATCATTTCCTTTCAGCCCAAAGACGTATTCCATTTTTAAAACTTTTTCTTTGACTTTCAGTCATGTAATTATTTCTCTGGATAAGGTTCATCCTGTTTGGAGTTTACTGAGCTTTTTGAATCTGTAAAATGTGTATCTTTTCCCAAATTTGAGAAGTTTGAAGGCATTCTTTTTTGTGCACCAAACTCTTTCCTTACTGGACTCCAGTGACATGAAAGTAAAATATTTTGATATTATTCCTCAGGTTCCTGAGTTTCTGTTTATTTTTTTTTCAATCTTTTCTCCCTCTCTGTTCTTCAGATTTTATCATTTTTATTGGTCTATCTTCAAGTTCTTTGACTTTTTCACCTTCTCAGTTCACTACTGAGTCTACCCAGGGAGTAGTTTTTATTTCAGACATTTTCAAATATTCTTTTCAACTCTAAAATTTGTATTTGGTTCTTTTTTCTAGTTCCAGTTTCTCTGCTGAGAACTTACATATCTCCATTCATTTCAAAAGTATGTTTATCTTACCTCAGGGAGCATGGTTATGATAGCTGTCTTCGAGTCTGATAATTTCAGCATCTGAGTCACCTTAGAGTGGCATCTGCTCATTATCTTTTCCCTTTGAAGATTGGTCACATTTTTCTGGTTCTTTATATATTGAGCAATCTTGAATTGTATCCTGCACATTTTGAGTACAATACTGTAAGATTCTGGGTTTTGTTAAAATCCTCTGGAGAATATTGGTTTTCTTTGTTTTAGCAAGCAGTCAGACCTTAAGTTCTGTCTCACCTTTGAGTGGTAGTCTGACGTTAGTTCAGTTTTCAAAGCCTTTGCTCTGCTTCTTTGGATCTGACTCAGCAGTTAGTCTGAAACTTGGATGCATGGTAGACTTTGTTATAGTTCAGGTCTCAAAGACTTTGCTGTACTAGTTTAGGTCTCTTCTGCATATGTGCAGTTTAAGCATGAAACTAGGATTTTTGTGGGTTCGCTTCCCTGGTGGCTGAGAGGTTAAAGCGTCTGCCTGCAATGCGGGAGACCTGGGTTCAATCCCTGGATCAGGAAGATCCCCTGGAGAAGGAAATGGCAACCCACTCCAGTATTCTTGCCTGGAGAATCCCATGGATGGAGGAGCCTGGTAGGCTACAGTCCACGGGGTCGCAAAGAGTCGGACACGACTGAACGACTTCATTCATTCATTCATTCATGCACAGAATTAGAGGATACCACTCTTCAATTCTCTTCTCTGGGAATTTCCCTACATGCCCAACTCCCAGGGTTTCCTTTCCTGGTCATTTGGACTAGAAAGCTGGAATTTTCCTTGGACTTTTTAAAAACTGCCCATGCTTTACTATGATTCTGTGTAACTGGGACTGTCCCTGGAGCAGTGCAATAAGAGAGGAGGAAAAAAAAAAGAACAGGTAATTTTCCTACACATTGTCCCTCAGCTTTATTGAGATATAATTGACATGCAACATTTTCTACTCTTCATGCCATAGGAGCTCATGGCCCATCCAGGTTCCTCTGGTTCTCCAAAAAGACAGGTGTTTTGTCCAGGTTTACGATGTTGGGTTTACTGCTTCTGTGTTGCAGCTCTGTGACTTCGGTTGCCTTTGAGGCAGGGCTGGGAAAGAGAAAGAGAAGAAGAAAGAAATGGCGTAGCCTCTGCATACTCTCACCTTGCATGGGTCTCCTTTCCCCACTCCTCTGTCCAAAAAGAGATTTTCTTGGGGGTTTTGTTATCTGTGTCCTATACAGTTCTGCATAGGGGCCACCCTCTAGACCTCCCAGGTGATAAGAGAAAAGAAAATGAGGAAACATCTTTCTCCATATAAAGATTGTTATTTCAGTTTGGCCTTCCCTTCCCAATCTGCCTGTAGTTACTAACTTCATCGTCTTCCGGTAGTTCCATTTTCTGTTTTGTCCAGCGGTTTTAGTTGTAATAAGTAGGTCTAATGGACTTATTTGATCTTAGTTGGCACCAGAAGCCTTTCCTGAATTTTAAAAAATTTATTGTCTTACAAATTACAGTCATTATTTCTGATCCTCAGATATTCTATAATGGGCCAGTAGAAGCCCCTTGAGTGTTTTGATTTTGATTGTGATTACATTGAATTCATAATTAATTTTAAGGGAGAATTGTTATCTTTACTGTCTTCTCATCCACTCATGGAATGTAATGTTCTACGTATTTAGATCTTAGTCTTTTAATATCTTACCATTTTTCCACATAGATAATCTATATTATAGTCTTAATAGTATTTTTTTAGTATTTTAAATACAGTTTTCATGATACTGTTCTCTCATTAGTTACTGCTAATGTGTGGCCTTGGTTGATTTTCATATCTTCAGTGCGTTTGGTATTTTTGTTTAAATTTATTTTATTCATTTATTTTATTTTTGGTTTCACTGCATCTTTGTTGCTGTGCATGGCTTTCTCTAGTTGCAGTGAGCTGGGGCTGCTCTTAGTTGTGGTTCGTGGTCTTCTGAGCGTGGTGGCTTCTCTCACTGCAAGGCGTGGGCTCAGGGGCACGTGGGCTTCAGGAGCTGTGGCTCGCGGGCTCTAGAGCAGGGACTCGGTAATTGTGCAGGGGCTTAGTTGCCCCGTGGCATGTGGAATCTTCCTGGACCAGGGATTCTTATCTCGGGAAGTCTTGGCATTTTTGTTGAATTTTTATTTTGACGGTTTTTCCACCTGATTCTCTTGCATTTTTAAATAGATAATTGTATCTTCTAAAAATAACGGTAGTTTATCTTTCTCTTTCTGAGGGTGGGCAGTAATTTATCTTACTGGCTCAGGCCTCTGTTGTTTAATGATGGCCAGCATCCCAGCCTTCTCCTTGATATTTAGTAAAATACGTAGTGTTGGAAATTATTTGTCAGTTTCTAATATACTGTACTCTTTAAGAAAATGTCCTTCTCTTTTGAAGTTCATAAAGTTTTTCTTTTTTTTCTATTAACAGTAAGCATTAAATTTTGTCAGATGCTTTTTTGAGTTTCTTCTGAAAAACCTGCCTTCTTTTTTCCCGCATTAATCTGTTACTTGATTTCCTAATGCTGAGCCTCCTTTTTAAAATTTCTGCCATGAACTCTGCTTGGTCATGATGAATCACTTTCATCCATTGTAGGATTTAAGTTGCTAGTATTTTGTTTGGGATCTTTAGACCTAGATTCACAAATGGGATTAGTGTATAGTGTTTTTGTTAACTTTTATTTTCAGGAATTTGCTAACGTTTTAAATTAGGAAAGCTTTTATATTTGTTTAAATTTGAAAAATTTGCTATATATAACTGGGATTTGGTGGAACTTTCTAAGAATACATCTGGGACTTAATAGTTTTTTCATGATAGTTTGATATATGTGGGTCAGTTTATTTTCTAGTAAAATGATTTCTCTAATTTAGATTTTAAATTTGTTGTTATAAAATTGTACATAGTGTTTCCTCAGAAGTTTTCAGTCTCCTCTGTTCTGCAGTTTGTGTTCTCTTTCTTGTTTTGATTATTTGAATCTTTTTCCTTATCAATCTATGGAACAATTGCCTATTCAATGGTTCTTTTTAAAGAACCAGTGTACTTTTTTTTTTTTTTTATATATCAAAATGTTTGTGATTGTTACAGTTGGCTTATGGTATATGAGGGTTTGTATTCTCTAATTTTATGTATGTTTGAAATTTTTAATAAAATTTTTTTTAAATCCTCCCTATACTTATTTGTTTTTAGATTGCTTGATCTGTTGATTCCTGAAAAAGGTGTGTTAAAATATCCAACTATGTTTTATTGCTTTTCTAATACTGTTCCCTTGATGTTTTAAATCCATATAATTGGGTGCATAAAATTTTACTACAGTTATATTTCCTTTTATCATAATAAAATCTTTTTCACATTTCCTATTTCTGTTTTTAATACTGCTATAGTAATCTTATTGTTAGCATTTTTAGTATATTTTCTATATCTCTGTTCTTTCAGGACATTTTTTCTTGGGAGATATAACTTACGTGTGTGTGAGTGTGCATGCTCAGTCACCCAGTCGTGTCCGACCCTGCAGCCCCATGGACTGTAGCCCGCCAGCCTCCTCTGTCCGTGGGATTCTCCCAGCAAGAATACTGGAGTGGGTTGCCATTTCCTTTTCCAGGGGATCTGTTGGACCCAGGTACTGAACTCGGGTCTCCTGCATTGCAGGCAGATTCTTTACCACCTGAGCTGCCAGGGAAGCCCCTCATAACTTATGTATGAAAATGCAATACACATAAGGAAAACACACACAAAATTTTCATAAATTTGAAAATGTGGATATTAATTAAGACATATTCCCTAACCTCAATGCAGTAATTTCATAAAAGAAAAGCAGAAAGAAAAAAGGACAAAAAGATTAAAAAGTAAGTTTTTGTTCCTAAAAGTTCTAAATAACTTCTGATAACTTCTGAATAACTCATGGCTTTAAAAGGAAATTAAAACTGAAATGACAAACCACTTAGAACAGTGGAGCATTATATTTTGAAACCAGTGGAATGTGCCAAAAGTGAGTGGGGCAAAGAAGAAAGTTTACTGTGTTAACTGTTACTCATTGGAAAGCAAGGAAGTTCAAAAATAGATCCAGGTCATAATCCAGGTCATAATCTATAGAACTAAACACTGTCTGACTTGCGTCCGTGCTTTTCTTTTATAATTCTACCACATGTGTCTGTATTTTCTTTGGTTCATCTTAAAACTTCTCATTAAGGATATTATATAGTATTGATAAGTTTTTCCTTTCACTAATTTGGAAGCTATTCTTTTTATAAAATATTTTCCTAACTTTTTTATTATGGAAATTTCAAACACAAAGTTATAAGATTGATATAATTAAACCAGTTTATGCATCATTCAGTTTCAGTAATCAACACATGATCAGTCTTCATTCTTACCCCTCACCCCCTGATGACTGTGATGAAATATTTCTGTTCTTTTCTTGATTTTAATAGGGATTACAGTATGCATTTTCACCTCCTCAAAATCTTATTTTTCTCCTGAACAACATAAAGACTCTGAGCACTAAAACTCCATTTTATGCTCTCACTTTGCCCCACTCTTTTTATTGGTAAATAACCATGTATTTAAATTTTTTTTTTTCTTTCATTTTGGCCATGACACAACTTGTAAGATCTTATTTCCTTGACCAGGTATTGAATTCAGGCCCCTAGCAGTAGAAGAGAAGAGTCCTAACCACTGGACTGCCAGGGAATTCCCCTGTGTATTTTAATTCTATCCTGTTTTCTAATTAATACTCAATAAGAAATATTTTTTCAAATAATCAATGATTATTTAGTTTTATTTATACATTTACCCTGGTAGCTCAGCTGGTAAAAGAATCTGCCTACAATGCAGGAGACCCTGGTTTGATTCCTGGGTCAGGAAGATCCCCTGGAGAAGGGATAGGCTACTTACTCCGGTATTCTTGGACTTCCCTCATGGCTCAGACAGGAAAGAATCTGCCTGCAATGCAGGAGGCCTGGATTCAGTCCCTGGGTTGGGAAGATCTCCTGGAGGAGAGCTTGGCAACCTACTGCATTATTCTTGCCTGGAGTATCCCCATGGACAGAGGAGTCTGGCAGGCTGTAGTCCCTGGGATCACACAGAGTGGGACATGACTGAGCGACTAAGCATGCATACAATTACCATATTGCCCTCCATTCTTTCCTGCACCTCATGTCTTCTCTTTGGGATGACTGCTTATGACTAAAGCATGTCCATTACAGTTTCCTTTTCTAAGAGTCTGCTGGTGGCAATATCTCTGTTTTTGTTAGATAGCTATGTGATTTGTTTTGCCATGTAACTTAGAAACAGAATATTTTTAAAATTCAGTGACATTGGTATAGTAAAATCTCCTTTATTCCTTCATTTATCCATTATTTATAAGAACAGTGTTTTCCAGTTTTTATATCAATAAAAATGAAGGATAAAAATAAAATTGGTTATAAAACCCATGTGAATATGTAATATTCACCCATGAATTCATAAATGAATAATTTTAAAATGCCGCATCCACTCAAAAGATGCATTCTTTTTACCTTTACATTTGTCTTATATTACACTGGAAAAACATTACTTTGGATCTACTGTACAAGTATTATAATGTTAGAAGTGTTTAATATAGAGAACCTTCTGGTCACAAGACAAAAATTTTTTTTCCATTTATGTACATTTTTGATGGGCTTCCCTCAACGTGACTATGTATTGAAATAATACTTTGGATATATTGGATTACATTTTTGAGGAAGAAAGCATGATACATAATTATAGTAACATAAAAATATATTAGAACAGGATACTTAGCTGGTAGTCCAGTGGTAAAGAAACCAGTTTGCTTTAAACACAGGGGACGGGGTTCGATCCCTGGTTGGGGAACCAAATCCTATGTGCCTTGGATAACCTAAGCCTGCTTGCCACAACTACAGAGTCCTGTGTGCCACGCTTAACATTTTGAGAAGTGGCCAAACTGTTCTCCAAGGTGGCTGTACCATTTTATATTCTCTCTATCAAGGTACAAGGGTTCTAGTTTCTCTTCATGTCTGCTAGTATGTTTTTTTCTGTATTTTTAGAGCCATCCTAGTAAGTTAGACTGCAATTAGCTACCGAAGTTGCATTGAACTAATGCAACTGACTTACAGTGTTGGGTGGCCTTTCATGTGCTTATCGACAATTTTTATATTTTTGGACAAACAGGTCTCACTCACTTTTTAAATTGGGTTATTTGTCTTTCTCCTTTTTGAGATTTAAGAGTTCTTTATATATTCTGGGTACTAATATCTGGCAGATGTATGATTTGTAAACAGTGTTTCCCATTCTGTAGGTTATCTATCCAGTTTTGTGATGGCATCAGCTGTGGTACAAGTTTTCAGTTTTGGTCAAGTACAACTTATTCTTTCTTTTGTTACTTGTAAGGTCATGAAGCTAAGATGTTTATAATTTTAGCTTTCACATTTATGACTATAATCTGCTTTCAGTGAATTTTGTATATGGCATGAGGTAGAGATCCAGCTTTATTCTTTATTCCTATCCAATTGTCCCAGTACCATTTGTCAAAAGGCCTTTTCATGCTTCCCCCATGGAATGGTTTTGGCACCCTTGTTCACAATCATTTCACTGTAAATATAGAGTTTACTTCTGGACTTTAATTCTCGTCTTTTGATCTGCATATCTATCCTTTGCTACTATCACACTGCCTTAATTACTAAAGAAGTAATTAAGTTTTGAAATTCAATTACTGTGGTATGATTTGGAATTTCATAAATGTGAGTCCTCCAAATTTATTCTTCGTTTGCAGGATTATTTTGACTGTTCTGACTCTCTTGCTTTTCCATATGAATTTTAGGAGTAGTTTGTTAGTTTCTGCAAAAAAAAAAGAAAAAAAATCAGCTAGGATTTTTATAGGGATTTTGGTGCTGATTTCTTTTTTTTTTATTTTGGTCATGCTGCACAGTATGGGGGATCTTAGTTCCCTGACCAGGGATCAAACCTGCATCCCTTGCAGTAGAAGCCTGATATCTTAACACTGGGCCACCAGGGAAGTTTCTGATTAGCTGTTAAACCAAGCATGCATTCCTGTGATAAAACTCACTTGGTCATGATGTATACTGGAGTGGGTTGCCATTTCCTTCTCCAGGAATCTTGCTGATGCAGGGATTTGAACCCATGTCTCCTACATTTTCTGCTTGGCAGGCGGATTCTTTACCACTGAGCCACCTGGGAAGCCCATATACTTCTTTTATATGTTGGAATATGTTCATATTTTGCTAGTGATTTTTGTGTTTGTATTCATAAGAGATAGTGGTCTATAGTATTTTCATGATGTTTTTGTGTAGTTTAAGTATTGGAATAATACTGGCCTTGAATGAGTTGGGAAGTATTTCCTCTTATCTCTTTGAGTTTATGATGAATTGATATTAATTCTTAACTGTTGATAGAACCCACCTTTGTACCCATTTTGACCTGTGCTTAGCATTGTGGGATGCTTTTAATTTCTTTTATTGTTTTGTTGTTGGTCTGAATATTCAGATATTCTCTTTCTTCTTGAGTTCTTTTGGTGGTTTGTGTCTTTCTAGGAATTTGTCCCATTCACCTAAGTTATTTGTTGGAATACAGTTCTTCATATTACTTTATGATCCTTCTTATTTAGCTTCCAGTGCTGTTTCAAAGTATTTGAGGGGTGTTGTTTTGTTTCCCACATTCAATTGGCTTTTCTTCTTCTAGGCCTTCACAGCTTTGGTTGTCTGACCCTAGTCTTACATCGCTTTTTTGTCTCTGTTCTTTTAAAAATATTTTTGTGCTACTTAAGTAGAACTAGGGGTAAGTTTAGGTTGATGGAGGTTCCCTTTCTAATTGTCATCCAGATGTTAAGAAGTTAATAAATGCTCTTTTTTATTTTGATTTTTTTAATTGGAGGATAATTGCTTTACAGGGTTGTACTGGTTTCTGCATACAGCATTCTGCAGATTGTTGAATCGGTCACACACACATGTATATGTGTATATATATTCATATATCCTCTTCCTCTTGAGCCTTCCTCTGTCCTCCCACATCCTGCCTCTAGGCTGTGGCCGGGTGCAGGCTGGCTCCGTGTGCCACGCGGCTGGCCTGCCGGTCGCCTGTCTCACACATGGTGATGCATGTATCAGTGCTGCTTCCTCAGCCCGCCCGCCCGCTCCTTTGCCCACTGTGCGCGGGTGCAGGCTGGCTCCGTGTGCCACGTGGCAGCGGCCCACCGGTCGCCTGTCTCACACATGGTGGTGCATGTAAGTCAGTTCTGCTTCCTCAGCTCGCCCGCCCGCTCCTTCCCCCGCTGTGTCCACGAGTCCATCCTCTGTGTCTAACAAGCGTTCTTTAATTTCATTGTTTCAAACAATTTGATGGCAAAAATAATAAAGTCTCTTTGTAAACTGTGCAGATTTTACTCAAAGCAAATAAATATTTGCTATTTTGTATTGCTAATTTGCATTTGCTTGGTCTAGTTTCAGAAGCCACACAGGTGGCGACTGCTAGCACAGCTGCCATTGCTACTGGTCCTGCCGCTGCTTCCTCCACCGCGGTGGGTGCCATTAAGCAAGAAACTCTCTGCTCCACTCCATCTGCGGCAAAGACCCCAGAAAATATAAACTCTTCAGAACCCCCAAACTCCATCGAACTTGACGGTCTTCTTCCAGACCAGTTTGCCAAAGGACAGGACACTGTTGCCATAGAAGGTTTTACAGATGAGGAGGACCCAGAAAGTGGAGGAGAAGGCCAGTACAGAGAGCGTGATGAATTTGTGGTAAAGATAGAAGACATAGAGACTTTTAAGGTAATGTGAATGTTCCCAGGTCTAAAGGTCATAGTTTAGAGTGTGTGTCTTCATGATGGCTTAATACCTTGCATCTAGTTTAAGTTGTGAAGAATTATGAAGTTTGGAGAAAATGGTTATTTATGTAATTTTAAAATTTAAAGAAAATAATAGGAATATAATGTGAAAGTAGCATTAGACTATTTTTTTGTAATTTCAAATTGTAGAATATTACAATTTTGTGTAAGAAATTTTAGCACTATTAAGAACACTTATTTGGGGGTTTTGTTTGCTTGCTTTTTTTTTTAATTTTAAATTTATCAGTTTTTTAAATTGAAGGATATTGCTTTACAGAATAGTGTTGGTTTCTGCCAAACATCAACATGAATAAGCCATGTTTGCCTGCTTTAATTTTATTTTTTAATTGCAGTGGAGGGAAATGGCATTAAAAAATACAGCAAAGAACATAACATTTAAATTATGCATATTCCTTCCATTCACAATTGTCTGTTGTTAGTATTTTAGCATACTTGTTTCTGATAGTTTTGAATATGTATGCGCTATATGTAATAAAATTGCAGAAACAATGTATCATTAGCGGAAAACTTTCCAATAGCTATAGAAAAGGGTAGTGCCCTACTTTGTATATTTGTACTCCCTGTTTCTGGAAGAATTTAACCAGAGACTGAATAGCTGATGTATAAGAATTACTGTGAAAGTTCAGCTAGGTAAATGATAAAAGGTTGAACTGGGGAGTTCTTTAAGATTCCTTTCAGCTCTGAGTCTATAAATCTAGACTATATTGCTAGTTTTTATAAATGTCGTTAATTCTTCTTACAGGAGACTTTAAAAACAGGAAAAGAACCCCCAGCTATTTGGAAAGTACAAAAAGCTTTATTACAGAAGTTTGTTCCTGAAATTCGAGATGGGCAAAGAGAATTTGCTGCTACAAATAGTGTAAGTAAAATGCTTATTTACATTAAGCTTCCTATTTTTTGACAGTGATCTTGGGTAAAATACAGAATGATATAAATTTAAATGTATTGTTTAATGTATTTATATTGAGCATCTATGATATATTAATAAATAGCATAAAATTTGAACTATAGAGTATATGATGCTCTGATTTTAAAATAAAATTAGTATATAAATACCAACTACTTAAATGGCTTAACTCTTTTTTTTTTTTTAATAATGGAAAGGAATTAACATTAGTGTGGGAAGAATTCTGATGGACCTAGAAACACTTACATTGATTATTTTGCCAGTCAAATATCCTGATTTACCAAGAAGACTTACAGAATTATTCCTTTTTACTTGAGTAGTTGTTTAATAGCATTGAGCGAGTAAGCATCTGACGATTAGCCAAAGAAGACTGCATCTATATATAGGCTTGCAGTTAAGAATGAAGCTGGGATCATTTTTATTGAGGGTGCAATTAGCCTGGCCTGAGCTGCATTTTGAAGGATGACTTTATGACAGTCTGTCATGACAACAAGGGAATATTTTATGTATGGAATGTACAATTAAGTAATTCAAAGTGCTTCTTTCCTTAGTACCTTGGATATTTTGGAGATGCAAAGAATAAATACAAAAGGATATATGTGAAGTTCATTGAAAACAGTAACAAAAAGGAGTATGTCAGAGTGTGTTCCAAAAAGCCAAGAAATAAGCCTTCACAAACTATCAGGTATTTATTATTTTATGTAATATGTTTGTAATAATTATTGGAAAACTTATTATTGGTGATATACAAAGAATTACATCAATTAAAGAGACTGATTATTTTTTTTCATTATATACAAGTCTGAAAATCATTGCTTAATGTCATAAATAATTCCTTTTGAAGTAATGAGACAGGAATTATAAAGCCTGTGGCTATCATGGTGGGGTGGATACCTTTTTCTTCCCTGAGTTCTTTTGGTGTCACCCTAGTATAGTGGAAAATAATTGGATTTACAGTCTAAAGATTTGAATCCATCTCTTTATGACCTAGATTAATATAGCATTTCTAGGGACTTCTCTGGTGATCTAGAGGTTAAGATTTCATGCTTCCATTGCAGGGATTGCAGGTTTGATCCCTGGTCAGGTACTAAGATCCTACACATGGTGAAGTGAAGTGAAGTCGCTCAGTCATGTCCGACACTTTGCGATCCCATGGACTATAGCCTACCAGGCCTCTCAGTCTATGGGATTTTCCAGGCAAGAGTACTGGAGTGGGGTGCCATTTCCTTCTCCAGGGGATCTTCCCGACCCAGGGATCGAACCCGAGTCTCCTGCATTGTAGGCAGACGCTTTATCCTCTGAGCCACCAGGGAAGCCCAAGATCCTGCACATGGTACAGCAAAAAAAAAAAAAAAAAAGATTACCTTGCTTAGCTCCCTTTTTTAAATCTAAAAGTAAAATGAAAATAATAACGAAATGTCTAATTTAAAATGAGAAAAAAATGTTTAAGGCCTGTACATTACCTTAGAATTGTCATCATATGTTAATGTGACTCTGGCTTGTCTGGAGCATGAATTTGGAAGTGATGACCCAGCCACATTGTCTTTACGGGAAAGCAGGTGTGAGCCTAGATATTCTTAATCTAGCGCTCAGAAGATCTAGTTAATGAAGATTCCAGCTTATTGGACACACCCACTTCATCTCTGTGGTGGAATTTTATCCTCTCCTTCAAATCTCCAAAACCAGGGCAGAGCAAATCTTCCTTCCGGGACTCTGGCACAGGTGCCGTTGAGAGTCCATATCAAAACCTGGCATCGACAGAGCCTGTGAGAGTTCTGATGTTCCAAGGTTGATGTGACTAGAAGTCCATTGGTCATCTGCAGTACAGCCTCATAGTCAGGAGAAATGAGTTCGTGAAGGGAAAGGAGTGGAGGGAGAGAGAGAAATAATAGGGGTTGAATTAATATAGTCCCTTACTAACTGAATATGTTGAATGTCAGTGTTAAAGAGTATATTTCAAGAGAATTTTGGAGCAGTCACCACTGGCTATGTGTAGGGCTTAGACTTTATTTTGGAGGTATAGGTGAGGTGATTCAATTTTTTTTACCAGTGTTTCTCAATTTTCTGTTTATTTTTAATTATTTATATAAAAATTTTTTATTCTAAATTTTTATTCAATTATTTACTTTATTTGGCCAAGTTGTGTGTCCTGTGGGATTTTAGTTCTCCCACTGGGGTTTGAACCTGCACCCCTGGCAGTGTAGGCACAAGGTCTAACCATTGCACCACCAGGGAAGTCCCTCATTAATTTATTTGAATTAGACAAGATTTCAATGTGTTGATGAAGTCTGTTTATAACATTGCAGAACTGTTCAGGCTAAGCCAAGTAACAGCAATAAAACTTCTGATCCTCCAACACCAAAAACTGCAACAACAAAAGCCCCTTCCATGAAACCCAAAGTTAAACAGCTAAAAGTAAAGGCTGAGCCACCACCAAAGAAAAGGAAGAAATGGAAAGAAGAATTTTCATCATCTCAATCTGACTCATCTCCTGAGATCCACTCTAGTAGTAGTGATGATGAGGGTAAGTTCTTCATGAAATGAATACCTTGATAATTTGAGATTTGCTGCATTAATGGAGAGGAACAATGATGCTGACAATTCAAAATGTATTTATTTTTTCTTAATTAGGTAGTTTAGCTACCTCATTAAGTTCTGCTTAGGCATATATTTGCCCATGACCAAGCTAAATAACTGCGCCTTAGTTTCTCTTTTATAAAGTGAAAAGATTGAAATACATAGCAGTTATCTAACATGCTTTTTGACCTTAGAACCCTTGTACAGTGTTAGAAACTGTTGAAGACACCAGTGAGCATTTATGTAAGCTCTTTATATATTGAAATTAACTTTATTAGAAATTAAACCTGAGACAGTTGTAAAACAGAAATGTACCAGGAAACATCCATCAGCCATCAAACTTATTGTGTAACATTTACAAGAAATTTTCAGCAGTTCAGTAGTCCAGGGCAGAGGCAGGGAACTCCTATTGGTGGGCTAAATGTGATCTGCAGCCTATGCTTAATGAAGTTTTTTTGGAAAACTGGGAATTATTTACATGTTTTCATAAGTTACTTTCCCTTTATAGTGACCGATTTGAGTAGTTCTTACAGAGAGCGTATGACCATTAAAGTGCCAAATATTTACCATCTGGCCCTTTACAGAAAAATACGCTGACCCCTTATTCTAATAAGATGGTCAGAAAAACATGAAAGGATGACGGAAGGCTGCGCATACCATGCTAAAGCTAAAAAGCTGGGGATTCTGTAAACAGAGGGGAATCCTCGGAGGGATTTAAGTAAAAGAACAAATGGTAAAATCCGAATTTTAATTATGAGACATCATCTGTCTGTTCAGTCGCATATTTGTGTTTGACTTTTTGCAACCTCATGGATTGCAACATGTCAGGCTTTCCTGTCCATCACCAACTCCCAGAGCTTTTGAGAAATTCAAGATGTATTCTTGGCAGAACTTGAATGATGAATTGAGTTTTGGGGGTACTGTTGAGGTTGATGTCTAGAATGGTTTCTGGCATTACAAGTATCGTTGCCTGGGAGCTGATCTCAGAGATTACTTGGATAAAAACAGAATTATAATAAAAATTCTTTAGTAACAGAAGTTTGCTTTAAATGTATTATTTTTAAAAGCTACTTATGAAGTTATTTAGAAATGTTTGTAAAGTATCAGAATTTGTAGAGAAATTTAGTGCTTTGAGTATGCATGGAAGGCATTATATATAATTTCACAGTTAGCATTTCTGCTTACTGTTTAGAGTAAAGAAGTTTAAGTTCTGCTTTGCACTGTTATTTATACAGCTTCCTCAGATGACTATCAAGTTGAAAATTTTCTTTTACTGATAATCTGAATTACCACTCGGTGTCACTAGTAGGCAAGCATTATTAGTGCTTCTTAAAAAGAAGGAACTATGATAATAAACATAGTTTTTAGGCTGGTAGTTTTTCAAACTATTTGTTTCAAGACTTCTTTATAATTTTCAAATGTATTGATGATTCCAAAAGACTTTGTGTGTGTGTGTGTGTGATTTGTATCTATGTATATCACCAAGTATCAGTTAAAACAATTTTAAAATATTTTAAATAAGCCCATTACATATAAGGGACTTCCCTATAGCTCAGATGGTAAAGAATCTGCCTGCAGTGCAGGAGACCTGGGTTTGATTCCTGGGTCAGGAACATCCTCTGGAGAAGGAAATGGCAGTATTTCATTGAACACTCCAGTATTCCTGCCTGGAGAATTCCATGGACAGAGAAGCCTGGTGGGCTACAGTCCATGGGGTCGAAAAGCACTGGACACGACTAAGTGACTAACTCACATTTTACATATTAATGTAAGTTTTTTAAACACTCGTGTTTAATTAGAATAGGATTTTCATATTCTGTATTAGGTTTTTTATTAGCTGTTACTTTGGTTAAAGTATGTGAAAAAGACCTAGACTCACGTTAGGTATGTCGTTAGGAAAGAGAGGAGTATTTTGATTACTTTTTCAGATAATTATGGATATTTTTCTCTGATACTCAAAGGATTTTATTTTGCAGACTTGACAAGTGGTAGTTTCTTCAACTTTTCATGCTTGTTACATTAAAGCATACATCTTTACCCTTTGAAGTATCTTTCATCCACCAATGGCTTTATAACATATTTTGGCCATGTGAAAATATTTGTTAGCTCATTGATTTTTTTTTTTTTTTTCATTTTTTCCCACATTTTAAAATGTGGCAAAATATATATAACATAAAACTTGCCACTTTTAACCATTTTTAAATGTACAATTCAGCAGCATTAATTATATTCACAACTGTTGCACAACCTCACAGCTATTTCCAAAACTACTTAATCACTCTAAATAGAAACTTTGTAACCATTAGGCAATAATTCCCCATTCTCCCTTTCCCCCAGCTGCTGCTAATCTCTAATCTATTTTATGTCTCTGTGAATTTGCCTCCCCTACATGTCTCATGTAAGAGTGGCTTATTTCACTTAGCATAATGTTTTTAAAGTTTATCCATGTTATATAGCATATGTTAGAACTTTTTAGTTTTTATGACTGAATGCAATTCCATTATAAGTTTATCCATTGTATGCCCTTATCTTTTTATTCTTTTGATAGACACTTGGGTTACTTCCACATTTTGGCTGTTGTAAATAATGCTGCAGTGAACATTGGCATACAAGTATCTGTTAGGTTTGTGTCCTGGTTTTCCAATTATTTGTATACCTAAGAGTGGAATTGCTGAGTCATATATTTTATATATTTAGCTTTTTGAGGAACTGCCTAACTGATTTCCACAGTGATTATACTATTTTACATTCCCACTAACAATACATAGGTTTCTGTTTTCTTCACATCCTCACAAACCCTTGTTATATTTTGTTTTGTGATTATAGGTATTTTAGTAGGTATGAAGTGATATCTCATTGTGGTTTTGATTTGTATTTTCCTAATGACCAGTGATGTTGAACATCTTTTCAATTCCTTACTAGCTATTTTCTTACTTTTTTTGAAGTAATGTCTATTCAGATTCTTTGCCCAGTTCATTTCTCCTTTTGTTCCTTAGTTGTAGAAGTTCTTTATATATTGTAGATGTTAAACCCTTATTAGGTATATGATTTGAAAATATTTTCTCCCATTCTGTAGGTTGATATTTCACTTTTTTTTTTTTTTTTTTTTAGTATATGTGCTGTGGAGGTGAGCCCTGTATTTCAGTTTTTGATAATGTCCTTTGATACACAAAATTCTCATGAAACCAAATGTATCTGTTTTATTCATTGCTGTTGTTTTTAGTGTCATATTTGTAATCCATTGCCAAATACTAGGTCATGAAGATTTATCCCTGTGTTTTCTTCATAAGAGCCTTATGGTTTTAGTTTTTACATTTACATAATAAATTTTTGCAGTATTAAAAAATAACATTTTTAATATTACCACTAATTTCATCAATGAAGTCTTTAAGTATTGAAATGGTCATCAGGCTCACAATGGTGGAAATAAGTTTTCCGAAATTCTAATTTTCACTTAGAACCTCAGTTTTATCGTTGGCAGCAAATACTGTCAGTTGTTTCCTGGTAGTGACAGGTTCACTTCTTTAAGAAAATGTCTGCCAAATGCTGCATAGGGGTAGGATATCTGTTATTTTTTAAGTAAAAATGGTATTCCAGTGGAGAAGATGGCTGGTTCATCAAACAATTGCATGGGCGCTCTTCCTGGAGATAACTGTCATACATCATAGCAGAAGTGCTTTATATATACCTCTCATTTCATCACACAGAGTTTTAAGACATTTACTCAAGAGTAAAGATATAAGACAATTAAATTTTTACTGCTTCTTCAAGGGTTATTCTTAAGTGAAATCAGCGTTTGGGGGTTATTTTTCCTTCAGATCCATGACCATTAGATGACAGTCACGGCAGAGTCCATGGCTGCTAGCACAGTTTGGAGTCAGTGTCTCAGTTCATGCTAGCAAAGGCCCACCGCAGTTTTACAGCATTACTTTTACAAACGTCAATAGAGTAACAAAGGTATATAACATCTTAATGTTATTAGGAAAACAGTTTGACATCAGAGACCCCTGAAAGGGTTGTTGGGGAAACCCCAAAGAGTTTTGACCAAACTCTAAGAACCCCTGTTAAAGGTTGTGATGATGATTCTATATTTGAATAAACAAGTAAAGCTTAAGACACTCCTCTGATCTTGCAGTTCTTACCATTGAATTTGAGTGAATTTTTTAAAATACAGATTGTGTTTACATTAAAATTTTTTTAAATATGTCTTAACTCTAGACCAGAATTTTATAGTAATTTAAGTGTAGAAGTAAAAAGAATAGATATGTATATGTTACCTCATACATTAGGTGTTTTATGGTTTCTTTACTAATTAAATACTAGAAAAACCATCCAATTTTGAAGTAGCACGACCTCGCAGTGGCTGTCTGGTAGGGCCAGGGGAGGGGAAACAGGTCCCTACAGGGCAAATGTTTCCAAATGTTGGGCTGGTATTGGACTTCAGAGGCACCTGGGAACTTTTTTAAAGGGGTAGCATTTAAGCTTCATTACCACTTCAGATTCGTTTTAGTAAGTCCAGCAGTCTGTTTTTTTTTGTTTTGTTTTCAAAGCTCTCCAGTGATTGTGATAGGCACAACCAGCTTTGAGAATCTCTCATTCGAAGTGTTTTTAAAAGCAGAGTGGGAGAACCTTGACTTTGAAGAAGTTTTATCTACAACCGTTTATCTGCTTGTAGGTAACTTGCTGTTGGGTAACATGTTTTCATAGTTGTCAGAAAGGAATATTTAATATTTCCTCTTTTCTCCCTCCCAGAGTTTAATCCTCCAGCTCCTTTTGTCACTCGTTTTTTGAACACAAGAGCAATGAAGGAAACCTTTAAGAGTTACATGGAATTGCTTGTCAGCATTGCTTTGGATCCTGACACAATGCAAGCCTTAGAGAAGAGCAATGGTACAGTTTGCTAAGTAATACTTTCTTGGCAGTACTTTCCAGATCTTTTTCATTCTTCTCTGTTAGTTATGTGTTTAATATGTGGTTTTTGTGATATATCCTATATGTTGTCAGTTAATAAACTGTTGACATATTGGTTCTATAAATGCAGCTTTATATTTCATAGGGTCATAGCTTTTCATGAAGTGTTTGAATAGTTGAACAATTTTATATTAAATATATTTTTATTGATTTCTACTCATGAGAATACTCCAGTATTCCTGCCTGGAGAATTCCATGGACAGAGGAGCCTGGTGGGCTACAGCCCATGGGGTCAAGAAGCGTCAGACACTACTAAGTGACTGCCTACCTACTAGTTTCTTTAAATCCTAGAATCTTTTTCATCCTCATAACATTTCACTAAGTATCTGTATTATGTAGAAGGTCCAGATTTCAATCAATTTTTATATTTCTGTCTTCTAATAGTTGGAAAGATGAAGCAGATAACAGTGGTATAAAGATTAAATTGTATATTCATGTCCAGTAAAAGATACTGCTACTGCTAAGTCACTTCAGTCGTGTCCGACTCTGTGTGACCCCATAGACGGCAGCCCACCAGCCTCCTCCCCTGTCCCTGGGATTCTCCAGGCAAGAACACTGGAGTGGGTTGCCATTTCCTTCTCCAAGGAAATGATACATCACAGAGTAAATATTTTCTAATCAGTTAGTAGTAAAACCATAAATGCCTTGGATTATATTTATTAATATTATTCCTTTTTTACTGTTTCTCTAGTAACTTTTTCTTCTGGTGTAGTAGGGATAAAATTGACATATGAAATAAGCTGCTAATTCATATATCTAATGTTGCTCACTAATATTGACCCTTCAGCTACTACAGCTTTCACCAGGGACAGTTAAGAGAATGAAAGGATTAATGAGCCAGTTTCCATTATCCTTCTATCAGAATGAGTTGAACAAGTGTAAGATGAAAAAGATAGTAACAATGAATAAATAGTTAGTAACAATATACTTCCGGAGAAGGCAATGGCACCCCACTCCGGTACTCTTGCCTGGAAAATCCCATGAACGGAGGAGCCTGGTAGGCTGCAGTCCATGGGGTCGCTGAGAGTCAGACACTGACCAAGCGACTTCACTTTCACTTTCACTTTCATGCATTGGAGAAGGAAATGGCAACCCACTCCAGTGTTCTTGCCTGGAGAATCCCAGGGATGGCGGAGCCTGGTGGGCTGCCGCCTATGGGGTCGCACAGAGTCGGACACGACTGAAGCGACTTAGCAGCAGCAGCAGCATCAGCAGCAACAATATACTTCAACAGCAGTGCCTAATGATATAAATTGTTTTATTATTTCCATGTATACTTTGACATACATTATTCCCCATAGTCCCAGAACAACTTAGCCATTTTTGGAGTAAAGACAATGAGGCTCAAAAAGGTTAAGTGACATGCTTATTAAGAGCTCACAACTTGCAAGTAGCAGAAAAAGGATTAAATCCAAAGTCTTCTAATTTCTTCTAATTTGCTTTTTTGATCATATAATCAGAAACGGTAACAAAGAGCCTGCAAGTGTTTTCTCTGTCAATCAGAACTCCTTGCATCATAAAATACATATTTCTTAATAGTGGTCATTTCTGGGTAGTTGTATTTAAATGATTTTTTTCCTATTATATATTTTTAAAATTTTTCTCCGTTTAAAATGAAGGGTATAGATTTTAATGGTTATATTTCAAAACAATCCACAAATGTTTAAAACTTGTTTTTGTAAAATGTAAATTTTGAATAGACTTAATCACTGCTAGAAAGATAAAATGAAAGCTATCAGGTATGTTGTGGTGACTTTGAACAGCGTTCCTTACTGGGGGCTTTTTCTTCAACTTGAGGAAAGTATTCTTTTGCTAGTCTCTGTGCTTGTGTTTATTTTCCAGATATAAGGAGTCATTTTATTTAGCTATGAAATTAGTAACCAGATTCTGAGGGTTTATATATACATTTTCAGAAAGGTCATTAAAGATAATTAGTATTATAAAGTGTTGCTATGCTGATAAATTTTTTGTAACCTAAACTATTTACTACAGCACCAAAAGTAATTAATTTATACTCTGAATGTATTTTTCTTCTTCTAAAATAACTATTTGGACTCTTTCCTTGTGTATCTGCAAGTGAATTTTGACTATTTTTTCTTGCCCCCCACTTATCCTTTGCCCCATTGTACAGTGAATTAAGAATATCATACTCAGTATTTTATTTAAAAATTTTTAATGTCAAATTTATGATTTGAAATATTATTATTGTTCACTTGGTAAATGAAGCATGGAGAGATTAGGCAGTTTGACCATTTGTTGATCAATTCTAATGCTGGGGTTAAAACCCAGGGCTTCTGTTTTCTCATCATAGTATGCTGCCGCTTTCTCAGTTAGCTATTGTAAACTTTTTTTTAAAGCTAACTTTTAAAAGAAACCTTGTGTGCAGTACTTTTAAATCAATACTTTACACCATAAATTTAATGTCAGTCTATTAATGTTTTGTGGCAAAGCTGTATGTCTAACAAGGTTTTGTGTTGATAGTTCATCCTGTTACAACAAATTCTTATCTTGTTTTAGATGAGCTACTTTTGCCTCATATGAAAAAAATAGATAGCATGCTGAATGATAACCGAAAGAGACTTCTTTTGAATCTTCATTTGGATCAGTCATTCAAGGTATTTCCTTCACATGGTTTATTAGCAAACTCAGTGGCAATTATAGTCCTCGACATAACAGGAAAGAAAATTTTGGAAGTCATTCTCACTTTTATAAAGTTGTCCACCCAAAAAAAGTTTGATTTTTATTCATTATGAGTCTTGTCTGAACATGCCTTTTTATTTTATTAAGTACATTCTTAATGTTCATCATTTGTTTTTCATTGCTTAAATTCATTTTTCAGGTTTTTATGTTCATCTTTTGTTGTTTTGTCGCTAAGTTGTGTCTGACTCTTTTGATACCCCATAGACTGTAACCCACCAGTCTCCTCTGTTCATGGGATTTCCCAGGCAAGAATACTAGAGTGGGTTTGTCATTTCCTTCTCCAGGGGAATCTTCCCAACCCAAGGATCAAACCTGCATCGCCTGCATTGACAGGCAGATTTTTTACCACTGAGCTGCGTGGGAAGCCCTTATATTCATGTAGTATTCCTTATATATAATATTATAATTTTCAAATGTTTTCAAAAATGCTTCCCTTAAACTACTGTATTCCAATCTTGTTTTTCTTTTAACCCTTTTTAAAATTTTCCCATTTCATTTACACTTAGAATTGGCCATAGCAGTTATCATATGCCTTTATTTGCCTGGTTTACCCAGTGTCTAAGGAAAAATTGATCTTCACATAATGGTAGGAGATATTATACATCTGTTAACATATCTTGGCACTGTACATTGGTTTTTGGTATTATCAGAAATTCAGTTCAGTCGCTCAGTCATGTCTGACTTTTTGTGACCCCATGGACTGCAGCATGCCAGGCTTCCCTGCCCATCACCAACTCCTGGAGCTTGCTCAAACTCATGTCCATCAAGTCCATCTATTATCAGAAATAGAGAACAACAAAAAGCTCATCTAAACTCAGAAAATTTATCATAGAATCTAGTGAGTAATCAAAAAATTTCCAACTTTTCTTATTCAAAGTGTAACATGTAGCATCTAGAATCATTTGATTACATCTAAACTCAAGAGTCGGACATGACTGAGTGACTTCTCTTTCACTTTTCACTTTCATGCATTGGAGAAGGAAATGGCAACCCACTCCAGTGTTCTTGCCTGGAGAATCCCAGGGATGGGGGAGCCTGGTGGGCTGCCATCTATGGGGTCGCACAGAGTCGGACATGACTGATGCAACTTAGCAGCAGCAGCAGCAAACTCAAGAGAAGTCTTTTTTAATACATTTGTATAGCTTTTTTATAAACTGGCTTTATTTTTGGAGCAGTTTTAGGTTCACAGCAAAACTGAACAGAAAGTACAATTTCCATGTATCTCCTGCCCCCACACATGAATAACCCCCCCATTACCATCGTCTGTCTCCCACAGAATGGTACATTTGTCACAACTGATGAATGTACACTGACACATCATGGTAACCCCAAGTCCATAGTTTACCTTACAGGTCATTCTTGTGCATTCCATCAGTTTGGACCAACATATCCACTATCACAGTATCGTACAGAGTAGTTTCACTGCCCCCAAATCCTCTGCTTTGTCTGTTCATCCCTTTCCCTCCCCTAACCTCTGGCAATGACTGATCTTTTTACTTTTACTCCATAGTTTTACCTTTTCCAGAATGGCATATAGTTGAAATATTGTATGTAACTTTTTCAGATTGGCTTCTTTCACTTACTAATACTCATTTAAGTTTCTGCCATGTCTTTTTCATGGCTTAGTAGCTTATTTCTTTTTAGCCTGAATAATACTCCATTGTCTGAATACCCCACAGTTTATACATTCACCTACTGAAGGGCAGCTTGGATGCTTCCTAGTCCTGGCAATTACTGCTGTACAAATTTGTGTGAAGGGTTATGTGTGGACATGAGTTTTCAAGTCCTTTGGGTGATTTGTATAGCTTTCTCACATCCCTATTTTATATGAACTCCATGTAAAAGTGAAGATCAGTTTCAGTTTAGGTAGGTGAAAATTGATGCACTGAGATTGATTTAGAGGTTGTAGCCAGTTAGTGTGTGTGTGCTCAGTCGTGTCTGACTCTTTGCAACCCCAAGGACTGTAGCCCACCAGGCTCCTCTGTCTATGGGATTTCCCAGGCAAGAATACTAGAGTGGGTTGCCATTTCCTTTCCCAGGGGATCTTCCTGACCCAGGGATTGAACCCACATCTTTCAAGTGTCCTGCATTGGCTGGGAGGCAGGTTCTTTACCACTAGTACCACCTGGGAAACCCGATTGGAGGTCAAATGACACCAAACTCTACTAGTCATCCTATAATCTTCACTGACACACACTTACAGAGGGGAAAAAAGAAATTCAGAAGTTAGTAAGATAACCAGTGCTAAGATTTTGTTCTGCTTACTCCTAATCCAGTATTTTCTGTTTAAATGCTGTCTTCAAGTGAAATAGTTTGTGAGGAGACACTATGTTTTCTGCAGACAATGAAATATTGTCAGATTATGTTCTGTGAATATTAACTAAATCTTACAAATGACCGGTTTTGGCTCACCATTTTAGAAATGTGGAACTTTTTCCCTAAAGATTTGTGTTAAAATAAAGCCATCACTTGGAATTTAGTAAACTCAGTAGGTATTTCAATCTTATGCAGTAGTTTATGGTGGACAACTGAAAATTTTTCATATTCTTGTTTTCATAGAAAAAACACAAAATTTCTAATTTTGAAATTATAGTTACTTAATGTAAACTGTAAATGGTAATAGTGATGTCTATGATAGATAATTTTCATTTATAGCAATTTGTATTTCAAAGCCAAAATATACACAAATCATCTTGAGCATCTTGTTATTAGAGAAATCATTAAATTTTCTGCTTTCATCTCCATCCCATTGTTTCTAAATTTAGAATCCATTTTTGTCTTTAAGTTCCATTTGTTATAAGGAGTAATTCTGGGTCCAGAATTTTTCAAACCTGAACGTGTTTTATATGAAAAGCACAAGAGTATATCGTAAAAGCACAAATAATCTAAGAAAGAGAATGAAGCTAGAAACTAATAGCTCATTCTGATAGAGAATGCTGAAAGTTCTGTTGTTTCTATTAAATGAAACAGTTCACTTCTACACTTTTGCTTTAAAAATTAAGTTATTTGTTTAAGAAATGTGCTGTTTGAGTGGTCACAGTACTAGGTGCTTGGGAACCGATACAGAATTTGAAAAAGAGTGACCTTGAAGGTTGAAACTGTTTATAAACAGTTAAAACTTATAGCTGTCCTTTCCCTGACTTGAAGCCTAAGAGACAATACTAAAAGGAACACTCTGCCTCATTCAGGAGTCCCCACAGTGTCACATGCTGTTGCTTAAATCAGGTCATAATGTTGGCTCATATCCAAGGGGTAGGAAAATAGGTTCTATATCTTGATGGGAGGAGCTACCAAGAATTTGTGGCCATGTTTAACACCCCATGTATGTTTGTGTATGTATGTAGGTATATATTGTATATATTTACCACACCCCATCAGTAACCCCCACATATATTTTTTGTACATGTATGATTATACTTTTATATTTAAAAAAAAATTTTCAATAGCTGGAGGTAGTCAAGCTCACGTTTTTCTAACATCAGTTATTCTTGCTTTATTCTCAAGAATGCCTTGGAAAGTTTTCCTGAACTAACAATAATTACTCGAGACTCTAAAGCAAAAAGTGGGGGATCTGCTATTTCTAAAATCAAAATGAATGGCAAAGCTTATAATAAAAAAACTCTAAGAACTTCTAAAACAACTACTAAATCTGCACAAGTAAGTATGTATTGACTGATGTAATTACAGATTTTTCACTTGTTAATATAAATCCTACTTAAGACATTGAAACAGGCAAGTTTTTTAAATTTTAACTTTTTTAAATTATGAAAGTATGATAACACATTTACAGGAGACTTGGAAAATACAGAACAAGGTTACATATAGTTCTACTGTATATGACAATTGTTTTTTAAGTAGATAAATTAAGATTTTTAGTTGGAGTTTCAATATCAAACTCTCAAAAATTAATAGAATCAATATACAGAGAAGTAGAAGAATGTAGTAGACCTGAAAAGCACTGTGAACCAATTCAACATAATTAAGATTTATTCAGTTTTTACACAACGGTAGGATACAAATTCTATACAAGTTCCCATAGGCTATAAACTAGGAGACACTGAAACATATCTAGGGACATCAAAAGAGGTGCAAAAGTTTCATGGTCTAAAGGTATTGAAATCGTACAGCGTCTGTCTTCTTATTACTGTGAAATTATGTTAAAAATCAATATCAAAAGATATTTGAAAATAACCCATGTTTTTTCAAGTGCAGTGTGACATTTACTGAGAGAGATCTTCGACTTAGCTATCGAAAGTCTCGATAAAATTGGACTGAGCCAACAGGAATTTGCTGTATGGATCAGGAAACTCAAACAGAGGCTCTCTATCAACCTAGAGGGGTGGGATGGGGAGAGAGATGGGAGGGAGGTTCAAAGGGGAGGGGATATATGTATACCTATGGCCAATTCATGTTGAAGTTTGATAGAAAACAACAAAATCCTGTAAGGCAATTACCCTTCAATAAAAAGTAAATTAAAAAAAATATTAGACTGAAAAAAAACACAGAGAGTGATTGCAAGGAAGAAAGCATTTAAATGAGAAGTTAATATTAAAGATACTTTAAACAAAATCTCTTACATTTGGAAATTATCCATTTTTAAATGAAGGGTATATCTAAGAAGCTATAGCAAGGAAAATTAGAAAATATTTGTAATAGAATGAAAGTGAAAAGAGAATTGACCAGAATTTGTTGCATGCAGCTGAAGCTGCTCAGTGTGATTAAACACAATATGGAGTCTTGACTAAGGTATGAAAACAAATAATGGACACTAGCATAAACTTTTGTGAAATTTGGATCCTGGGAAAGCAAGAGAGTTCCAGAAAAACATCTATTTCTGCTTTATTGACTATGCCACAGCCTTTGACTGTGTGCATCACAATAAACTGTGGAAAATTCT
>SJYT01063475.1:563495-626744 GCA_006410635.1 Cephalophus harveyi
TCTCTTTTTTTTTGTTTGTTTTTTTTTTTTTTTTTTTTTTTTTTTTTTTTTTTGAGTTATATTTGATTTACAATGTTGTATTAGTTTCAGGTGTACAGCAAAGTGAATCTATTACTCATATATATATGTATATACACATATATATTCAGTTCAGTTGCTCAGTCGTGTCCAACTCTTTGGGACCCCATGGACTATAACACACCAGGCTTCCCTGTCCATCACCAACTCCCAGAGCCTGCTCAAACTCCTGTCCGTCGAGTCGGTGATGCCATCCAACCATCTCATCCTCTGTTGTCCCCTTCTCTCTTCAGTCTTTCCCAGCATCAGGGTCTTTTCAAATGAGTCAGTTCATCACATCAGGTGGCCAAAGTATTGGAGTTTCAGCATCAGTCCTTCCAATGAATATTCAGGGTTGATTTCCTTTAGGATGGACTGGTTTGATCCCTTTGTAGTCCAAGGGACTCTCAAGAGTCTTTTCCAACACCACAGTTCAAAACCATCAATTCTTCAGTGCTCAACTTACTTTATAGTCCAGCTCTCACATTGATACATGACTACTGGAAAAACCATAGCTTTTTAATACGCTGTCTAGGTCGGTCATAACTTTTCTTCCAAGGAGCAAGCGTCTTTCAATTTCATGGCTGCAGTCACCATCTGCAGTGATTTTGGAGCCCAAGAAAATAAAGTCTGTCATTGTTTCCATTGTTTCTCCATCTATTTGAAATGGAATGATGGGACTGGGTGCCATGATCTTAGTTTTCTGAATGTTGAGTTTTAAGCCAGCTTTTTCACTTCCATCAAGATGCTCTTTAGTTCCTCTTCGCTTTCTGCCATAAGGGTGGTGTCATCTGCGTAACTGATGTTATTGATATTTCTCAGTAATCTTGATTCCAGCTTGTGCTTCATCCAGCCCAGCAGTTCACATGATGTACTCTGCATATAAGTTAAGTAAGCAGGGTGACAGTATACAGCCTTGATGTATTCCTTTCCCAGTTTGGAACCAGTCTGTTGTTCCATGTCCAGTTCTGATGGTTGCTTCTTGACCTGCATACAGATTTCTCAGGAGGCAGGTCAGGTGGTCTGGTATTCTCATCTTTTGATGGATTTTGTTGTGGTCTAAGGCTTTGGTGTAATCAATAAAGCAGAAGTAGATGTTTTCCTGAAATTCTCACTTTTTCAATGATCCAACGGATGTTGGCAATTTGATCTCTGGTTCCTCTGTCTTTTCTAAAACCAGCTTGAACATCTGGAAGTTCATGGTTCATGTATTGCTGAAGCCTGGCTTGGAGAATTTTGAGCATTACTTTGCTAGTGTGTGAGATGAGTGCAGTTTCGTGGTAGTTTGAACATTCTTCGGCATTGCCCTTCTCTGGGATTGGAATGAAAACTGACCTTTTCCAGTCCAGTGGCCACTGCTGAGTTTTCCAAATTTGCTGGCATATTGTTTTCCCATATAGGCCATTATAGAGTATTGAATAGAGTTCCGTTTGCTATAAATAGGTCCTTACTAGTTATTTTATATATAGTAATGTCTGTGTGTCAATCCCAGTCTCCCCATTTATCCCTCCTACACCTTTACCCTCCCCAGTAAACATAAGTTTATTTTTTACATCCATTACTCTGTTTTGTAGATAAGTTCATTTGTAGCTTTTTTTAAGATTCCGCATACAAGCAGTGTCATACATTTGTCTTTGTCTGACTTCATTCAGTATGACACTGTCTAGATCCATCCATGTTCCTGCAAATGACATGATTTTATTATTTTTATGGCTAAATAATATTCCATTGTATATATGTATGATATCTTTATCCATTCCTCTGTTGATGGACATTTAGGTTGCATTCATGTCCTGGCTATTGTAAACAGTGCTGCAATGAACACTGGGGTGTATGTATCTTCAAAGTATGGTTTTCTCCAGATACATGCCCAGGAGTGGGTTTGCTGGATCATATGTTAGCTCTATTTTTAGTTTTATAAGGAATCTCCAAACTATTCTCCATAGTGGCTGTACCAGTTTACATTCCCATCAATAGGTAAGAGGGTTCCCCTTTCTCCACACCCTCTCCAGCATTTATTGTTTGTAGATTTTTTTTGATGGCCATTCTGACTAGTATGAGGTGATACCTTATTGCAGTTTTGATTTGCATTTCTCTAATAATAAGTGATAGTGAGCATCTTTTCGCCATCTGTATGTCTTCTTTGGAGAAGTGTATTCAGACTAGGTTCTAACGCTCCGAACCAGATTTTATGCCCTGTGACTCCTCTAATGTAGGATCTACCGCACTGAGTTGTGGGTGCCTGGTCCCGTCATTTGATAATAGGGCCATGTGCGTTGTCTTCACCACTGCCTTCCGCATCTAGTGCAATATTTGGTCTAATTAAATATTTGATGAATAAATAGATACATGAAAGGAAGATTACAGGGAACATTAAAAAGGTAAAAACAAAGTATACAAATTTGTGCAAGAAAGGTATTCATGATCTTAATAAGCAATAGCAATTGCAACATCAGAAGAAAATTACAGTACCAAGCATTGGTATAATAGGAAAATTGCTGGTATTTCATGAAAAAGTGAAATGCAGCATCCTCATGCAGAGTGAGTCCAAGAATGAGGACTTCATATTCCTGACTTTGGGGCTTGAGACTCTCCAAGACAGAGTAGTGAACAAAGTCCTGGTAAAAATAAATGAATATTTCTGTGAGATGTACTCAGCGTGAGCAAACACCCCTTGGAAGGAAGGTTCATTACTTGGGGAGGGTCAGGGAAGGCTTCATGGAAGCAATAGTGATTAACTGGAGCCTCAGAGTTTGGGAGGACTTTTAAATGGAGCTGGCTGAAGAAGGCATAATAGTTTGTATTCAGGAGAATGATTTTGTTTCAGTTCTGCCACTAAACTAGCTCTATCCTCAGGCGTGTCAGGTGAAGCCTAATCTGGATGTTTCCTCATCCTGAAGTAAGATAAGGAAGTCTTCTAAAGCTGTTACTGTTCTTTGATTCTGGATAGAGAGACTGGACCCAGATTCGATCCCTGGGTCAGGAAGATCCCCTGAAGAAGGAAATGGCAACCCATTCCACTATTCTTGCCTGGAGAATTCCATGGACCAAAGAGCTTGGTGGGCTACAGTTCATAGGTCACAAAGAGTTGGACCTGACTGAGCAACTAACACACACACACAGACTAATGTTGGGAGGAATGCAAAGTGGTTGAGTTTGGCAGCTCCAAAAGAGATACAGCACAATAGTGAGACTGGCCTTACTCCATTATTTACAGTCTTTTACCAGCAAGACTTCTATCACAATGATTAAGTAGCTATCTTATACACACACACACCTGGCAGCGCTTCGTTCATCTTATGACACTAGCGTAATATTATGGAAAATCATGTCTGATGTCACCAGTCAGTTGTGAAGTACTTAAGATCTGTATCCACAGTCTTCATCTTGATATCTTCAATAGCACAGAGACTTTCCCACAATAGGCACTTAATAGGTATGTGTTGAGTAGATGGGTGACTGTATAAATGAGGATTTCTTTGGAATCAGTTTAACATGCTTTCAAGTTTACTTCTAAGTAGTTCAAAATGCTATATTGTCAGTAATCCATTCCGTTTTCTCTTTCTATCTTTAAAAGAAAACATCTCCTATAGAACACATCGTTTACATGTCACTGAGTTCTCACTCAGTGCTTCTCAACAGACCAGAGTCCATTCTTTTAATTCTTGTATCTAACTTCATTTACTCTATGAAAGGAAATGGGCTATCATCAGAGAGTAGCTGTCTTTAAGGAGTGAAGCAAAAGAAATTAAAAACACTAGCAACAAAACAGAAAGAACCTGGGTTCAGAATGAATTTTTAAAATTAGCCTGTTTACACACTCTTTACCAATGACTGAAAAAACCGTTAAGGAACCAATCAGCAGAAATTCTTTGCAGTGCCGGTTGTTCACTGAGCTCATTATGAGATAATGTTATTTGACTAAAGTAGAAGTCAGGAAGGTGAGGTTTTTCATAGCCAACACTAATGCAAATACATTAACATTACCAAAGGAGTTTGCAAATAATTAGCTATCAAAAAGATTATGTATTAAAGCACCATTCATGAAGTGTTGTAAAGCAAATATTTGCCTTTTTTTTTTTTAAGTATCCCCGTTCTGCTTATGAGGGCTTGCCTGGTGGTTCAGCGGTAAAAGAATCTCCCTACCGAGGCAGGAGACACAGGTTCAGTCCCTGGGTTGGGAAGATCCACTGGAGAACGGAATGGCACCCCACTCCAGTATTCTTGCGTGGGAAATCCCATGGACAGAGGAGCCTGGCAGACTACAGGCCATGAGGTCGCAAGAGTCAGACATGACTTAGCGACAGCCACCGCTGCTCCTGGACATGCTGCATCCAAATGAGAAGGAAGAGACGGCACTGACTGGAGGCTGAGCACCACTGCAGGATTCTTGGGCTGCTGTCACCAAATACCATCGACTGGGTGGCTTAGACAACAGAAACTTATTTTTCCCAGAACTCCCAGATCAAGGTCCAGCAGAGTCAGTGGCCCGTGCGGGCTCTCTGCCTGCCTTCTCACTGTGTTCTCAATGGCAGTGAGGGCCATTTGAAGCATTGTGATGGTCTTTCACTCAGGCATGGAAACCCAACATGAGTGCCCCTCACTTACGACCTCACTCAACATCAATTACCTCTCAAAGGCTTCATCTCCAAATCCTACCACACTGAGGGTTAAGGCTTCCACATATGAATTTGGAGGGACAGATAGACTGAGTCCAAAGCAACCACCGATGTATTAATGAAGGCACAGAAAAGATGGAAGCTGGCTCTGCAAATAGTCATCACTGATTGTCTTCAACTTGTCTCTGCTCTAGTAGGAAGCAAGAACACAATTTGTATACACCCTTCTCTTCTGCTGTAGGATCTTCGGAGGTTCACAATGGAACTCCCTTAGCACAGAGATCAAAGACTTGGGTCACTTGAGTCATATTCTTTGAATTTCACACTGGCAATAATATCCTGTCCATTCCTAAATAAACGTTACCTTTCAACAGTTCTCTTCTTCCACTGTCATTTTATTACTATTTACACACTCTTTACCAATGACTGAAAAAACCGTTAAGGAACCAATCAGCAGAAATTCTTTGCAGTGCCGGTTGTTCACTGAGCTCATTATGAGATAATGTTATTTGACTAAAGTAGAAGTCAGGAAGGTGAGGTTTTTCATAGCCAACACTAATGCAAATACATTAACATTACCAAAGGAGTTTGCAAATAATTAGCTATCAAAAAGATTATGTATTAAAGCACCATTCATGAAGTGTTGTAAAGCAAATATTTGCCTTTTTTTTTTTTAAGTATCCCCGTTCTGCTTATGAGGGCTTGCCTGGTGGTTCAGCGGTAAAAGAATCTCCCTACCGAGGCAGGAGACACAGGTTCAGTCCCTGGGTTGGGAAGATCCACTGGAGAACGGAATGGCACCCCACTCCAGTATTCTTGCGTGGGAAATCCCATGGACAGAGGAGCCTGGCAGACTACAGGCCATGAGGTCGCAAGAGTCAGACATGACTTAGCGACAGCCACCGCTGCTCCTGGACATGCTGCATCCAAATGAGAAGGAAGAGACGGCACTGACTGGAGGCTGAGCACCACTGCAGGATTCTTGGGCTGCTGTCACCAAATACCATCGACTGGGTGGCTTAGACAACAGAAACTTATTTTTCCCAGAACTCCCAGATCAAGGTCCAGCAGAGTCAGTGGCCCGTGCGGGCTCTCTGCCTGCCTTCTCACTGTGTTCTCAATGGCAGTGAGGGCCATTTGAGGCATTGTGATGGTCTTTCACTCAGGCATGGAAACCCAACATGAGTGCCCCTCACTTACGACCTCACTCAACATCAATTACCTCTCAAAGGCTTCATCTCCAAATCCTACCACACTGAGGGTTAAGGTTTCCACATATGAATTTGGAGGGACAGATAGACTGAGTCCAAAGCAACCACCGATGTATTAATGAAGGCACAGAAAAGATGGAAGCTGGCTCTGCAAATAGTCATCACTGATTGTCTTCAACTTGTCTCTGCTCTAGTAGGAAGCAAGAACACAATTTGTATACACCCTTCTCTTCTGCTGTAGGATCTTCGGAGGTTCACAATGGAACTCCCTTAGCACAGAGATCAAAGACTTGGGTCACTTGAGTCATATTCTTTGAATTTCACACTGGCAATAATATCCTGTCCATTCCTAAATAAACGTTACCTTTCAACAGTTCTCTTCTTCCACTGTCATTTTATTACTCCAAACCACCATCAGCTGTCAGGACTACTACAATAATCTATAAATTGCTGTTTCCACGCCCCCTTCCCATCTTTCTTTCCTTCCATGCATTCTCCACAAAGTAGTTATATGTCTCCCCTGTGGAAATCCTTTGGTGATGTTCACTGTGGTTAGGATAAAGGCCAACACTTTACTGGCAACCTCCACTTTCAGACATGATGGAGTAACAGGGACCAGATATAACTCTGCCTTATAAAGGAGGACAAAATTATGAAAGTGGTTTTCAAACATTAAACAATAGGCAGCACAGTGTAGTAATCCTCAGGGAAGGGGGAAAAGCAAGTTGAGCCCTCTAATCATCCTAGCTTACTACCTGGGAAGTTTTTAGGACACTATAGGAACTATGAACCCAGAGCCTGTAGGTCTCACTAAATTAAAGGGATAAACTTCAGATGCTTGGGAGACCTAGGCAACTAGAATTTACAGAGTAGAATATACCAGAGGAGAGAAAGCAACCTAATATAGGCACAGAGTCACTAAAAGAGGGAAACAAAAAAATAAATAATGGCTAAAGTTTTCCATGGAAAAGAAATGCAATCTGAAACTCCAGTACTTTGGCCACCTCATGCGAAGAGTTGACTCATTGGAAAAGACTCTGATGCTGGGAGGGATTGGGGGCAGGAGGAGAAGGGGACGACCGAGGATGAGATGGCTGGATGGCATCACGGACTCGATGGGCGTGAGTCTGAGTGAACTCGGGGAGTTGGTGATGGACAGGGAGGCCTGGCGTGCTGCAATTCATAGGATCGCAGAGAGTCAGACACGACTGAGAGACTGAACTGAACTGAACTGAAAGTTTTCCACAATTTAATAAAAATTACAAGCCCAGGTGGTGCTAGTGGTAAAGAACCTACCTGCCAATGCAGGAGACATAAAAGACAAGGGTTTGATTCCTGGGTTGGGAAGCTCCCCTGGAAGAGGGCATGGCAAGCCACTCCAGTATTCTTGCCTGGAAAATCCCTTGGACAGAGGAGCCTGGAGGACTACAGTCCATGGGGTTGCAAAAGGGTCAGACATGACTGAAGCGACATAGCATGCACACACTCACAAGCCCAAGGGGCTTTCCTGGTGGAACAATGATTAAGATTCCATGCTTCCACTTTAAGGAGGGCAACTTCGATCCCTGGTCAGGGAAATAATATGTTGCATGCAGCAGTGCATGGCAAAACAAACAAACAAAAACAAGCCCAGTATTAAAAAAAAAAGTAGAAACCTCACATTAAAGCACATCATGATCAAATTTCTTAAAGCCAGTGATATATGCTGCTACTGCTGCTGCTGAGTCGCTTCAGTCGTGTCTGACTCTGTGCGACCCCATAGACGGCAGCCCACCAGGCTCCTCCATCCCTGGGGTTCTCCAGGCAAGAACACTGGAGTGGGTTGCCATTTCCTTCTCCAATGCATGCATGCGTGCTAAGTCGCTTCAGTTGTGTCCGACTCTGCAACCCCATGGACAGCAACCAACCAGGCTCCTCTGTCCACAGGATTCTCCAGGCAAGAGTACTGGAGTGGGTTGCCATTTCCTTCTCCATCGATATGATATATATACCATCTTAAAAGCAGCCAGAGGGAAAAGACACATTACAGAAGAGAAAGATTGATATGACAGCAAAAATTTTGTCAGAAACGGTGAAGTCAGAAAACTGGAATATTTCTAAAGTACTGAAAGTACTGTCAATGTACAATCCTATACCTAGGGAAAACATCCTTCAAAAATAAAGGCAAAAACTTTTTTAGAACATACAAAACTTAAAAATTCAACAGCAGAAAACCATCCCTACAGGAAAAGTTAAAGGCAGAAGATAGAAATCTGGAACCATGCAAAGGACTGAAGAACATTGGAAGTGGTAGCTATGTGGCAGGGGGAAAAGAACAGGAGATTTTATTATTTTTAAAGTCACTTTAAAGGAAAATTATTGAAAACAAAATAACTAAAATATATTATGGCATTTTATAACATATATAGAAGTAAAATATTTGGTAACAATAGCCCAAAGGCTGGGGAGAATGGGAAAATTAAGTATGCTGTTGGAAAGTTCTTATACTATATCTGAAGTGATATAATATCATTTGAAGTTAGGCTGTGATAAGCTAAGGATATACATTATAAATGGTAAAGAAATCACATACACATACATATATACTTAATAAACCAATAAAGGAAGGGAGACAGAGAAAGTACAAAGAACAAATGAGACATATAGAAAACAATGGTAATTGATATGTTCATTCTCTGACCACAGTGAAGTTAAAAATAATATCAGAAAAATATCTAGAAAATTCTATACATTTATAAGCTAAATAATATACTTTTAAATAACCCCTAGTCAAAGAGGTGACAAAAGAAAATATTTTCAACTAAATTACAAAGATAACATCAAAATATGTGGAATGTGGCTAATGCAGTGCTTCCAGGAAAATTTATAGCATGTAAAACTAGGAAAACTCTAAAATTGATGATCTAAACCTCCTTCCTTCTAATGAAGAGATTAGAAAAAGAAGAGCAAAGTAAACAGAAAAAAAGGAGCAGAAATTATGAAATAGAAAATAAATAATAAATCAAGGAAACCAAAACTGAGTTATTTGAAAAATGAAATTGATGAACTTCATGCTGGAATCATCAGAGGACAAAGAGAACTGCTACCAGTAATGGAAATGGGAGTGAAGGCAACACAACAGTGACCTGAACTGAAGCCGCTCAGTGTGTCCGACTCTTTGCGGCCCCCTGGACTGTAGCCTATCAGGCTCCTCTGTCCATGGGATTTTCCAGCAAGAATGCTGGCGTGGATTACCATTTCCTTCTCCAGGGGATCTTCCCGACCCAGGAATCGAACCCGGGTCTCCCACATTGCAGGCAGACACTTTACCGTTTGAGCCACCAGGGAAGCCCAACGCGATCCTATAGACATTAAAAAGAGAGTAAGGAAATGATCACGGATAACTTTATGTCAACAAATTAGATAAAGTGGACAAATTCCTTGAATAGAAACTATGAGCTCATTCAAGAAAAAACAGATAACTTGGAAAAAAAATTTTGTGTATTGTGTTTATGCCCTGTAACCTGAAAACTTATTTGTTCTTATCATTTTTTAATGGATTTCTTAAGATTTTCTATATACAAGATCATATCATTCACAGACAGTTTTACTTCTTCCTTTATAGTGCTGCTCCCTTAGAACACCCAATACAATGTTGAAAGGCAGACTTCTTGTCTTTTCTCTGATCTTAGGGGGAAGCACCCAGTCTTTTACCTTATAATAAATATGCCGTCAGCTCTCAGGTTGCTCCTCAGGAAGTGGTTTGGGGTATGCCCACAGTCATGCTGAGATAACAGTGGTTTTGATAGAGTCGTCTTCCTGTCTTTTCTTGGACACACCCAGGAGTTGCACTTCACTAATTTCCAGCAGATGGTTCTCTTGTAATTTATGACTGGGCATAAATTGCTGTTCAAGTTACTCCAGTCAAGGCTCATTTGAAGGGATAGTTTCTGAGGTCAGTGTTTGATATTTGTTCTGACTCCAGGAGGATTCCTCCTGCTTTTTTTGTTTGTTTGTTTTAGCAGTACCCCATGGCACGTGAGATTCTAGTTCCCCAACTGGGGATTGAGCCCACATCTCTGCAGGGGAAGCACGGAGTCTTAACTACTGAACCGCCAGGGAAGTCCCCCTCCTGCTGTCTTCTTTCTGGTTCGCTTCCGAAAATTCACCAGCCTGCAGTTTAGCATGTATCTTGAATCTCCTTCCAAATGTTTTTCACCACAACCTGCACTGTCCCTGTCTTAGACTTGGTCTTCTCTGTGGTCTGCTCCTAATAAAGTCGGTTCCTTTAGTAATTTTTTTTTATGACCTGCTTCTACTGCCAGACACTGTCTCTGAGCCAGGTATCTGAAAATGGGTGGGGCATGATGGCAAGCTGCTCTTTAAATAACACCCTCATGCTAGGAGCTGGGTGTTTGTAGGGGTGTGGAGGGCAGCTGCGTGGTGTCCACTGGGCTTGCCTCTCCTGGCATGGAACTACTGCTTTATAAAACAGGGCAAGGATGCTCAGGATCTCAGTGTTGTCTGAATGTCACACTCAAGGTAAAGCCTACATTCCATGAGGGGGAACTGGACAGAAGGGAATCCCCACCCCTCAACTACATTCAACAAGGACTTAGCCTCAAAAGAGGTAGTTAGGGACTTCCCTGCTGGTCCAAGGGTTAAGAATTCTGCCTGTGAACACAGGGGACATGGATTCGATCCCTGATCTGGGAAGATTCCACATTCCTCGGGGTAACTAGGCCTGTGAGCCACAACTACTGAGCCCATGTGCCCTGAAGCCGTGCTCCATAACAAAAGAAGCCACTGAAATGAGAAAACTGCACCCCACAACGAAGAGTAGCCCCCACTTGTTTCAATTAGAAAAAGCCCACAGGCAGCAATGAAGACTTAGTGCAGACAAAAGCAAATAAAAAAAAAAAAAAGAGAGAGAGAGAGGGACAGGATGAGAAACGCTGATGTTTACTCCACCTAGAAAACCCTCCTACTGGAAGCCTGAGGGATAGGGAGCCCTGCAGCTGTGGGGAGCACTGTCTCTGCCTTGCTGAGTTGGGAAGGAGGGAGTGGTCTTGGTTCAATACCACAGATTCTTATTTTTCTTACTCAGTTTTCATATATTTTCTTGAATAGATGTTTCTTCTTGTGTTGTTTGTGCTTTGCACCGTTCCTAGAGGCTTGAGGTGGTTGAGTTTTTAAAAACAAATTTCACCAGTATTGCTGGCGAGTGGGCCAATGGAGCTCCTCTTACTATCATGGACCCTCCAGCTGCTTAAATTTTTAAAAAGACGTTTTTGTGCAAAAATGCAATGGTCCAGAAGAGTCTTTGTATAATGTTTGCATTTGATTAAAAAAAAAAAATTAAATAGGAATCCCCTAGCAGTCTAGTGATTAGGACTCTGCTCTCACTCCTGTGGACCAAGGTTCGATCCCTGGTCCAGGAAGTAAGATCTTGCACGCTATGCCGTGTGGCCAAAAATAAAAAACAAAAACAGACAAACTTGTAATATAATTTTAAAATATAAAGTATATATAATGTATGTATAATACAAATAATTTTTTAAATTTAGATTAGGGTTTTTTGAAGGTATTATATGCATGAAATAGTAGGAAATATATTTTTCTTTTATCTTTGTTGTACATTAATCCTTTTTTGTGCTCCATTTTTTCTTATTACATGCAATATTTACAAATATTAATCTTAATAGAAAAGGGGTTTGTATTTTTTCAAATCAGAGAATATAAAAATCTTCCTTCAACTGTGAACTAAGCATTACTCCAAATACACATGTTGGCATGGTTAGTTTTTTATTACATATTAAGACTATAGGAAAGTGATTTACTAGCTACATTGTATTCAGTTCCTTAAATAAAAGAAAGATTTTGTCACTGGATTTAGAACTGCTTGTCCTGAACTTTGAAGTCACAACCTAACTGTCATCCCTAACTCATTGTTCATCTAGCTATGTATGCTGTTAAGGTCCATGCCCTAAGTGCTGTGTGTGTATTTGTTTTATTAAAATAGATGATTAACTTAGAGGGCATGCTAAAATCCCATTCATCATAAACAATTTTTTTGATTAACTAGAAAACAATATTTACAATTCATTACCTAGTTTATTAAGCACCCACTGTGTGTTAGGTGTTCTGCTTTTGAGATATACACAGCAATAAAAAGTAAGATGAAGATAAGCTAAGATTTATCATTAACTAGTAGTAGAAGTGCAAATTATCTGTTCTGGATACTTGGAACATTCATCCTTGGCCATTTAAATGACTTGGGCACATAATATAGCAACATAAAGAAGAATGAGATTCATTAATATATACTATATACTATAAAGTTTAATAAACATATACTTTAATGATGCTTAACTATCTGATATCTCACTTAATCTTTGTAACAGAGCTATGAAGCAGATACTATTTTCCTGTTTTGTAGGCAAGGAAACTAGAGAAATCAAGTAAATAACTCAAAGTTATATGGTGGAGCTCGTATTTAAATGTCTTTGCAAGTCTTGTGACTTCAAAGCTTATTGTCTTTTTAAAACTTTTTATTTTATTTTGGAGTATAGCTGGTTACCAATGTTGTGATAGTTTCAGGTGAACAGCAAAGGGACTCAGCCATGCATATACATGTGTCCATTCTCTCCCAAGCTCCTTCCCATCCAAGCTGCTGCATAATATTGGGAAGCTCACTGTCTGAACTGTAAAACCAAGGTCCTAATTCGATACTACCCACAACTGGACAAACTCTTGAACAATAATTTGTTCAAATAGTAAGTACCTAGCACTGAGTGAGTTAATATATGACAGGAAATGTCATTGGCAGTAACACAGACATATCCTTGAAGATATATGCTACACTAATAATTACCAAGCTCTTCGTACTAGAAATCTATTTTTAAATGTTCTTGGCTGCATCTTGTGGCTCTCAGGTTCTTAGTTCCCTGACAAGGGATTAAACCCATGCTCTCTGCTGTGGAAGCTCAAAGTCCTAACCACTGGACTGCTAGGGAATTCCCCATATTAGAAATATTATGTAACAAAATAAAGGTGATCAAAATATGGCAATAAATTTGTTGCTGCTCAGCTGTTCAATCATATCCGACTCTTTGTGACCCCATGGAGTGCAGCAGGCTTCCCTGTCCTTCACTGTCTCACTATCTTATGAGCTCAAACTCATGTCCATTAAATGGGTGATTCCATTCAGCCATCTCATCCTCTGTCATCCCCTTCTCCTCTTGCAATAAATATGTCTTAAGGTCATCTCTCACATATATCACTTATATTGAGTACATGTACTACAAAGTTTTCACTATGCAATGATGATATGATTTTAAGATGAGTCTTGCAAAGTATTCTTTTTTATTAAGATATAATTCACATACAGAAAAATCTATCCTTAAAGCATACAAATCAGTAATTTTTAGTATATTCATGGGAATTCCCTGGCAGTCCAATGGCTGACACCTTGCCCTTTTACTGCTGAGGGCCAGGGTTCAATTCCTGGTTGGAGAACTAAGATGCCACAAGCCACGTGGCTTGGCCATAAGTAAATAACCAGAATGAGAAGTGAGTTTTTGTAATTAATTGGTTAGCTTAGTTTTGACTGCCTTGGGTCTTCGTTGCTGCGTGGGCTTTCTTCAGTTGCAGTGAGCAGGGGCTACTCTCTAGCTGCGGTGCCTGGGCTGCTTGTTGCAGTGGCTTCTCGTTGCACAGAACGGGCTCTAGGGCACTCTGGCTCAGTAGTTGTGGCTCACAGGCTCTGGAGAGATGGCTCAGCAGTTGCGGTGCATGGGCTTAGTTGCCCACAACAGGTGGGGTCTTCCTGGACCAGAGATCAAATCTGTGTCCCCTGAAGTGGCAGGCAGATTCTAAACGGGAGGACCACCAGGGGAGTCCTGCAAGGGACAATCTTCGTTTACTGAAATGTCAGCAACATTCTTTGTCCACACATCCCTGAAGCAGTGATGATAATTTGATATCTGCAGTATCTTGATATCCCAGGAAAAAAGCAGCTGAGTGGTAACAAGTTGAGGGTACTGCTTAAGGCTCTCAGGTACAACTGTAGTCAGCACAAGGTTTCTAAACCTTAAATGTAAGCCTCACTGATGTTCTATTCTAGCAGTTTCTAAATCTAGCAACATTATGAAATCATTTAGGAAGCTTATTGCCAAATGCAAAAGAGATGGAAAATTTTTGTACACATCTTACAAGCAATTATTAAATTATATAGCCTTTGGCTTTCCAGGCACCAATTTATAACAGGCTGCTGCCAAATTACGACTGAAAAGGTCAAAGGAACTTAAAAACACGGAAAAAAGTCTGCATCAATAAGTAGATAGGGTCCAAATTCTCCGAATTTAAAAAAAAAAAAAATTCTCAGTATTAAACAAGACTAGACTGAAGACAAACACGCCAGAGATGACATTCAACTTCTCTTCCAAAAAAACCAGGATGTTGGTATAGTAAGTAAATAGAGGAGATCTTGGCAGAATCCAACTATCAACCTCTAATTCAGTGGAATAAAGAAGTGGCAGAAAGGGAGTTCTTCGTGGCCCAGCAGTTAGGACTGCTATGGCCCAGTGTTCAACCCCTGCTCGGGGAACTGGGATCCCACAAGCCACAAGACTCCACCAAAGTGGGGGGAAAAATGGCAGAAAGAAGAATGTCACAAGACTTCAGGGGAGAAGTGCAACTTAAGGCCACATTTATCAGGCCTTTAAAAGCCACAGGAGTTGGAAGGCCTCAAGGCAAGCACACGCACACCAAACATAAGCCAGCAGGTGAGGCGGCATTTCCCCACTTAGGAGGGAGTCGCAGCAGGAAAGACACAGAACACAGCCGCGCCGACTACATGGGATGGTATTTGGGCCAAATAAGTTAGAAAGCTGACCCTGGTAGGGTGATTTCACCAGACACAAGAAGGAAACACTCAGGATGTTGGATTATGAGCACAGTCATGCAAACTGACCCCAAAGATCTCTCCTGCTTAACGACTGGAGAGGATGTACTCAACAATAAGACAGTATACAATGTGGAGATCCAAGGAGGTTCTCTTTCCTTTGTTTTTAAGCAAATATTAGACTTGAATAGATCTCTTTTCTTTCAGGAATAAAAAAAATACTGAAAAGCTCAAAATGGAAGCTATGGGACAATTCTGCAATGTAAATAAGAGATCTGACTAGCAAAGAGCAATCTATTTTTCAATCTTAATCCCCTAAATATTCAGAGTGCTTATTGTGTGCCAAACACTGTTCTAGGCACTTGAGGATATTATGTCAATGAATCTTGTTCACATGGAGCTTATACTGGGGAAGAAAGAAGAGACAGACACCAAACAGATTTTTAAAAGTTAGTATATATATAAAACAAACAAACAAAAAAGAAAACAAACAAACAAACAAGTTAGTATATATATTGGAGGGGCTTCCAAGGTGGCTCAGTGGTAAAGAATTCACCAGTCAATGCAGGAAATGCAGGAGCTGCGGGTTCGATTCCTGGGTCGGCAAGATCCCCTGAAGAAGGAAGTGGTAACTCCCTCCAGAATTCTTGCTCAGAAAATTCCATGGACAGAAGAGCCTGGCAGGGTACAATCTATGGGGTCACAAAGAGTAAGACCAACTGAGTGACTAAGTACAGCATAGTAATCCAGGTAAGAGATGATAATGATTCAGGCCAGAGTAGCAGGAACGGAGGAGGTGGGACATGGTCATATTCTGGATATAGTTTGAAAATGCAGCCAACAGATTACCCAAAAAATTGGGTTATAGAGCTATGGCTTTTCCAGTAATCATTTATGGATGTGAGGGTTGGACTATAAAGAAAGCTGAGTACCGAAGAATTGGTACTTTCTAACTGGGTTGCTGGAGAAGACTCTTGAGAGTCCCTTGGACTGCAAGGAGATCAAACCAGTCCATCCTAAAGGAAATCAGCCCTGAGTATTCATTGGAAGGACTGACACTAAAGCTGAAGCTCCAATACTCTGGCCTTGTGATGAGAGGAGCTGACTCACTGGAAAAGCCCCTGGTGCTGGGAAAGATTGAGGGCAAGAGGAGAAGGGAGCGACAGAGGATGAGACGGTTGGTTGGCATCATGGACTCAATGGACATGCATTTGAGCAAACTCTTAGAGATACTGAAGGATAGGCAAGCCTGGTATATTGCAGTCCATGGGGTCGCAGAGTCGGACACAATTTAGCGACTGAACAACAACAATAGTGGTCAAGGATGACTTCAAGATTTTTGGCTTGAGCTACTAGAGAGCTGAGGTTGTTATTAACCTAGCCAGAGAAAGGCTGCACAGAAGAGATTTTGAGGGGAAGAAAGATCAGGAGTTTGGTTTTGAACTTCTTAAGTTTGGGATGCTTATTGGACATCCAAATGGAGATGTAAAGCTGGCAGCCAGATAAATGAGGCTGCAGTTTTAATGAAATGTTTACAGTAGAGATAAAATTTGGGAAGCCTTCAAATAGTTTTTAAAAACAGGAGACTGGGACTTCCCTGGTGGTCCAGTGGCTGAAACTGCGCTCCCAGTGTAGGGAGCCTGGGTTTGATCCCAGGTTGGAGAACTACATCCCATATGTGGCAACTAAGAGTTTGAATGCCACACCTAAAGATCAGGAGCTCTGAAACAAAGACTTGGCACAGCCAAATATATAAATAAATACTAAAAAAATAATAGTACCTCTGAGGTTCTACTGCTAAGTCACTTCAGTCAGGTCCGACTCTGTGCAACCCCATAGATGGCCGCCCACCAGCCTCCCCCGTCCCTGGGATTCTCCAAGCAAGAACACTGGAGTGGGCTGCCATTTCCTTCTCCAATGCATGAAAGTGAAAAGTGAAAGTGAAGTCGCTCAGTTGTGTCCGACTCTTAGTGACCCCATGGACTGCAGCCCACCAGGCTCCTCCGTCCATGGGATTTTCCAGGCAAGAGTACTGGAGTGGGGTGCCATTGCCTTCTCCACCTCTGAGGTAGGTACTAGTGAAAAAATAATAAAACTTGAGACTGGCTGATGGAGTGAATGATAGAGAAGAGGACAAAGGTCTGACAGACCTTAGGACACCTGAACATTATTAGTAGTCAGGGAAAAGAGGAGGTATCAGAGGAAAGGGGACCGAGGAATAACAAGCAGTGAGACGGGGGAAATATTCAGTGTCGTGGACTGGAAACCAAGCAGTCAGCTTTAGAAATTGTGTATCAGATCCTTTCTAAAAAACAGAAGGAAAAAAATCTTTCTGTTTTCTATGCTCTTCTCATTTCCCCAACCACTTGGTCACTGAAAGTGGGAGTGAATATGAGAGGGATACAACTCCTAAAACACAAAGAGTCCACCACAGCAAATTTGGGGAGAGTGAGCCTTGGTTAAGAATGAGCCTGAAGTCTGATTTAGCTAAAATTTGAGGTGAAAATTTAAAAATTACACTTTCCAAGTTTTAATAGTGACGTGTTAGTTGCTCAGTTATGTCCAACTCTTTGAGACACCATGGAGCCTGCCAGGCTGCTCTGTCCATGGAATTCTCCAGGCAAGAATACTGGAGTGGGTTGCCATGTCCTCCTCCAAGGGGTCTTCCTGACCCAGGGATCAAATCTGGATCTCCCTCATTGCAGTCAGATTCTTTACTGTTTGAGCTACCAGGGAAACCCAGATAATTGTGGAAAATGGCACTAAATTCTATCTCGATAACAAAGTTTTTTCAAAAACTCCAACAGATTTTTATTCATCATGTTTTTTTTTTTTACATTTCTAGCTTCCATTGCTAGAGAAAACAGTAGTGCTGGTTATTTGTTTTGAGGGGATTTAGTGTGGTGTGGTGTGTGTGTTTATACAGGATTGCACCAGAACAGTTCTGTTTCCTATCTCTTAATTGGTTTAGACAAGTTAGACCAAGTGAAGTTTTCCCATATGCCAAACATAATATTGACTTGACACATTAGTATGAAAAATAATCAATAAAAATGAAATAACAAAATCAGTAACAATCATTTTAAAGGGATGGGTGAAATTTCATGTCAGAAACTGTGATACTTCTAGATATGATATGAAAGACATTTTTAATGTTTTTCTTTAACTAGAGTTTCCTAAACATTAAATTTAAAAGCATGAGGCTGGAGCTAATATACACCCATGGTGGATTCATGTCAATGTATGGCAAAACCAATACGGTATTGTAAAGTAAAATAAAGTAAAAATAAAATTAAAAAAAAAATAAATAAATAAATAAAAGCATGAGGCTGATATTTTTAAAACCTGTGCATTTTAATGAGGATAATCATTACTATATAAGACATATTCTGTCTGCCTAATACGACAGACACTGAAAAAAATCTAAGCGGGTAAGATATGCCCTGGACAGTTTCCTAACTTTGTTAGGCAATCAAGATGTGTGTGCTGAAATAATTAGGCAGTATCACTATAACAGGGCCATAAACAGTAATGTATTTGATAAATGCTATGCTGCTGCTGCTGCTGCTAAGTCGCTTCAGTCGTGTCAGACTCTGTGCAACCCCACAGATGGCAGCCCACTGGGCTCCGCCATCCCTGGGATTCTCCAGGCAAGAACACTGGAGTGGGTTGCCATTTCCTTCTCCAACGCATGAAAGTGAAAAGTCAAAGTGAAGTCGCTCAGTCATGTCTGACTCAGCGACCCCATGGACTGCAGCCTACCAGGCTCCTCCATCCATGGGATTTTCCAGGCAAGAGTACTGGAGTGGGGTGCCATTGCCTTCTCCGGATAAATGCCATGCTTCTGTAGAAAAGGAATGTAGTGTGCTCAATTGCTCAGTCCTGTCTGACTCTTTTCGACCCCATGGACTGTAGCCTGCCAGGCTCCTCTGTCCATTGGGGATTCTCCATGCAAGAATACTGGAGTGGTTGCCATGTCCTCCTCCAAGGAATCTTCCCAATCCAGGGATTGAACCCAAGTCTCCTGCATTGCAGGCAGATTCTTTACCCTCTGAGCCACCAGGGAAGCCCAAGAAAACAAGTGGGTAGTCTATCCCTTCTCCAGGGGAACTTGAATCTTTACCAGCTGAGCTATCCAGGAAGTCTGAGAAGAGAAGGAATAATATATCAGTGTAGCCTGGAAATATCTGTCCAGCAATGAAGGTGGAATTTTGAATTAGCCCTCCAAAATGTGTAAAATGTGGACAAGTAAAAAAGAGCATTTCACCAGATAAGTTAATTCTTTGAAATGTTATATAAATCACCAAAGTAGTCACTGAGGTCACCTGCCTTTTTCAAAAGATCCAATATTAGTGTTTGTCAAGATTTGTTTTCACAAATAGGATGAGCGTTTTATCTACCAAGCAGTGAGGATGGACTTGTGCATTCGGTTACACAGTATGGGGTAGATTACAGCTAATTGCTCTGCTGGGTACCTGAAATCCCTCCTAAATGGTATCTTATCTCTGTGAGCAGCAGTCAACAGAGAAATGACAAAGGAAATTTCTTGAACGGTGGCGGGACTGGGTTTTACTGCCACCAGGGGGAGAGAGGTCATAAAAAAGGCCAATTCTGGCACCAGTTTCTAAATGGTAGGAGCCCGTGTCTAACCTACTCAACTGGGGTGCCCAGGGTCGCAGTTTCTCGGCAAGTGTTTTTTGAAATAACCATATGTATGTATTCTTCTAAGCATTTTGAAGGAACTACGTGTCGGAGCTTTTTCCAATAAGCTAACTCCCATATAAAAACTATTCTGATTTAATAATCTATTACACGGGCACCCTCCTTCTAAAAAGATATTTATTATGTGTGCCAAAGGTTTAAAATGATTGCTGCTGCTACTGCTGCTAAGTCGCTTCAGTCGTGTCCGACCCTGTGCGACCCCATAGACGGCAGCCCACCAGGCTCCCCCGTCCCTGAGATTCTCAAGGCAAGAACACTGGAGTGGGTTGCCATTTCCTTCTCCAATGCATGAAAGTGAAAAGTGAAAGTGAAGTCGCTCAGTCGTTTCCGATTCTTAGCGACCCCATGGACTGCAGCCTACCAGGCTTCTCCGTCCATGGGATTTTCTAGGCAAGAGTACTGGAGTGGGATGCCATTGCCTTCTCCAAAATGACTGCTAAACCCCCAAATTTCGGGAGTAAAACGGGGGCGCAAGAATTTGGCAACTAAATTATTGGTCTCAGACCACTCACCTGAGATACCCCAGCACTGGGTCCCTGGATTTCCTGTTCTCAACTTCCCCTTAACAGCCCCTCTTCCCTTCTTTCCTAGCTCTGTCCCTAACCCACTGGATCCAGAGTTATTTTGGAGGCGGCACCGATTTGCTTGGCAGCCAGCCCCAAGGCAAGCCAGCTGCCCTCCGGACTGTGAACTCTAGACATTGCTCTCCCGGGCCAGATAAAGATTTGTTCTTTACAGGAAGGGATGCGTGAAAAATTCGAAGCATTTATCACCATGACAGAATTTTAAATGTTCCAGACCCAGCAACTAAAATACATGAATTAGCTCGTGTAATCTTCATAAAAATATTCCGTGAAGCGGGTACTGACATTGCCCCCGCGTCACAGCTGAGGACACTGAAGCCCAAGGCAGTTCAGCAACAGAGCTAATCCACGGCGGGTGCGCCTTTCACCGAAGCTGGCTTGAGCCTGGGCGCGTACGCCAATCTGCGCGTTGGCTGTGCAGACGGCGGCGGGATGCTGGTTGCATGGGGCCGGCGCGGACCCGCAGGGCTCAGCACACCGAAACGCTTCCCACCTGGCTACCTCCAGGGCGGGGGCGGGGCCCCACCTTTCCCTCGCTCACGGGGCCGCAGGTTACCGTGGGCCGCGGCCGGCACGTGACCGGCGGGGAGCGGAGCGCGGCGGGGGCGGGGCCTGGCGGGAGCCCCGCCCACCCCCGGGCCAGTTAACTGGCTGCTCCAACGCGAGCGCCCACTTCGCGGTGCGGTCGGCTGAGGCGGTCGTGTCCCGGCGGCTGCGGCCATGGCGACGGTGCGGGAGAAGGCGGCGGCGCTGAACCTGTCGGCTTTCCAGAGTCCGGCGCAGAGGCCTCCCGGTAGGTGCCGAGGACCCGGTCCGGAAACGGTGGGGGCCTCGGGGCGGGTGGGGGACGCAGGCTGCGGTTCTCGCCCGGACGGCGACCCCTCCGGGTGGGTTACAGCCAGGTCTGCAGCGGCCTCCGCGAGCCCCCGCGCTGCTCTGGCTGCTTGGGCCCGCGCCGCCGCGGGTGGGCTGCCGCGCCGAGCCTGCTGTCCTCGCAGCCAGCTTTCTCCTGAGTTCCCCAGACTTGAACTTCGCCGCGCGCGAGTCTGTGCGCCAGCTGCCTGCCGGGCATTCTCAGTAGGCTCCACATCGTTGCTGGTGACTGTCTGAGCCACACACCGTGGCTCCACGGTGTAGCCTGCGGCCGAATGCCTCTCTTGCCCGCTTTGCTCCCCAGACTCTTCCTGGGAGGGCTGAGAAGTTTCTGTTAATACAAGTTTAACTTCTACCGGCAGGAACTTGGCATAAAAGGCATTTATTAGTTACTCTTTCCGGATAAGCACTATTAAAATGAACAGAAGTTTTTGATTTTCAGTGGTTGCTTGAGATTAGGGGAGACAGTGATGTTTGCCAGCTTAATCTTGTCTTAGGGGGCAGGTTACTTAGGATGTTAGTATGCTACATCTTGTTTAAATGTCCAAACAATTGAACGGAATCGGATGATCAGTTAAACTTGCTGATATGTTAAAATTCCGATTCTAGCATACCCTACATCTCAGTAGATACAGTTAAGGAGTCCAGATAACACTTGGCTTTCTTGTTTTCCTTTTAGAAATGTTACACTCCGCCCCCGCCCCTCTCTGTAGCTACTATGTGGGATGCTTAGAGGATAAGCGTAAGTTCCCTTATTGTTAAAGTCTTTCATTTGAACTTGTGAGTCCTCCCTCAAGGTGACAGTGGTCAGTGGATCGACGTGGGTAAAACTGGGTACATGTCAGTGGCCCCGCTTTTGTGTTTTACTTACAATTAGAAATGCTCCTTTTAATTTTCAAAATGCTAATGATAAATTGTGATAGACAACCACTTCTCATTTGTACTTTCCTAAGAACTGTCTTAATATCGATCTTAACTCTCCAATTGAAAGGATTCAAATAAGCATCTGATGGGTACATTCAGAATTTCTCCAGTGTTTACAGTGTGGAGAGAAGGGGGATACTTCATCGTTTAGGAGTATAACATCAGCAATATTGGAAACAGTCTTGAGAAATCTTTAGGCTTACTTTCTGAGTGAAATTCCCAAATCTTACATGATTAAAAGCCTTGTCTTCTCTAACAGCTGAAATACCAATTCTGAGCTGTGGTCATTAGTGAACAGGTTCTTATGATAAGAGAATATGTATTCAAAATTAAATAGATGACTCTCAGAGGAAAGAGTTGAAATGTTGGTTATCAAATTTGAACCCAAGGAAAGAACTACTGTCTTCTACCCACTTCTCCAGGTGCAGTGGGCAGAGAAGGGCCCACTGCCTTTTCTCATTTGTTTTGCTTGCTGCAGTTGGAACCCTACCTGTTATCCAATGTTAATCCCCCTTCCACTCTTTAGTAGCCTTGTCACAGTCCTCGTGAGCACGGTAATGGGAGCCTCTGGTTCTTGGTTCCTTGCCATTCTCTTTCTGTGTGCTCTGGCAAGCAGCTTTGTATCTGTTTCTCTACCTACTAATAATTCTTCCATAGTTTAAAGGGGCTGTAACAACAAGGGACCTGATTTATGTAGAAGAAATAAAGTCTGTATGCTAACTTTTAGTAAGTCCTTTGAAGATATTTGTCCTTTAATATAGACGAGCAAAAAAGTGGTGTGTTATCCTGTTATCCCTTTCTAACTGTAACCTAATTCTTTGAATTCACCTGATATCACTTTTCCAGGGAGCTCAAGTACTTCCCATATGCTGTCTCATTAATCTGTATGAATTAAAGCAAGGGCCAGTGCCTACTTTCATTGCTAGTTTTCTAAACATATTTTAAAATTGTTCTTTATTTATTTTACATAGTTTATCTGCAGCCTTCTTTTCAGAGGCAGTGTCAGTCTTCAGTGTGACATCTCTAATGCTGTGTAAGAGGAAGACAAACTTTGGGCTAACCAAAACCAATATACAGTAAAAAGTGTTGCAATGTTGATATTGGTGTATAGGAAGTTTTCCCCACTCAGTCGCAGCTGCCTAATTTAACACCCAAAGCCCAGCTCTCTACATTTATCTATTTTCATGAGATTTTGGTTAATGTCCAATAAATGTAGTTCTTTTCCTTTGTCTTAATTCTGTGAGTAATGTTTTAAAAGCTCTTTTGAAAAGTAATTCTTAAATACAATTCTCCCAATCCTAAGTGATTTCAGATTTTATATACTTATCTTCTGATGAGTTAAATCTCCTGGTATGAGTCACATTTGTCTTCTCCTCTGCTAGTGATCTTTGATTGACTGCTGTTCAGAGCTTGACATCATCATCCAGGTGGTAGGAATGGGTAAAGGGTAAATGAAGGTGGGGACTGTGTCCCCTTAGTTCAGAGAAAGGAAGAGGAAGAAAGAGACCCTCCTTTTCTTTCACTTTTTAAATAAATTTACAAATTTTTAGAATAGATCTAGATTTACAAAAAGTCGTGAAGCTGGTGCATAGAGCCCCCATATATCCTTCACTCAGATTCCCTTCTTATTGGCATCTGACATTAGGGCTTCCCTGTTAGCGCAGTTGTAAAGAATCCGCCTGCCAATGCAGGAAGATGAAAGTTCAGCCCCTGGGTCAGGAAGATCACCTGGAGGAGGAGATGGCAACCTACTCCAGGTATTCTTGCCTGGAGAATCCCATGGACAGAGGAACCTGACAGGCTATACAGTCCATGGGGTCACAGAGAGTGGGACAGGACTGAGCGCGAGCACACTATTAACACGCTGTTTTATTAGTATAGTACATTTGTCACAGTTAGTGGACTGGTATTGATATCCATACTTTTACTCAGCTTTTCTTAGTTTTTGCTGAAGGTCCTTTTTCCGTTCCAGGGTCCCATCCAGGATGTTATTATACATTACTGTGAATCCACGTCTCCTTTGGCTTTTCTAGATAGAGATAGTTTCCTGTTTCATTTCTTGTACATCTGTTAATTGCTGAATGGATATGTGCTAGCCACTTTACATGTGAGGGTCTCAGATGACCCTCACAATAACTGAGAGAAGTGGAATTAGCTATGTTTTGCACCAGAAAAGTTAGGCAGCTTGCCCACAATTGCATTATTAGTAATGATGGAGCCAAGAATAGAACCCCGTTCTCTGGGTCTCTAAAATCCAAGCTGTTGTCTTTCTCTATTCCCAGAACCCAGCATTAGGCCTGCTGCATTAATGCAACTTTTCATGTCTAAACAGTATTCACTTAACCGAGGGTTTCTGAGCTTCAGCGTTGTTGACATTTTCTTTGTTGTTGTGGAGGCTGGCCTGTCACTGTGATGTTAAGCAGTGTCCCTGGCCCCTCTACCCACTAAACATCAGTAGCACCTCCCCCTCCTTGGCATAGGCTCCAGACATTGACAAATGTCCGGGACAGGGGATAAAATCACCCACTAGGAACCACTGTGTTAACCCTTCTTTAAAATATTTTAATAGTTGGCAATAATCTGCAACTAACGAGTATTGAATAATTTGAATCTTTGTAAAATATAAGGAAATTTGAAAGGAATGGATTTTCCGAGTGGCTCAGGAGATGTGGGTTCCATCCCTGGGTCAGGAAGATTCCCTGGAGAAGGAAATGGCAACCCACTCCAGTATTCCTGCCTGAGAAATCCAGTGGACAGAGGACGGGGTCTCAAAGGAGTTGGACGTGACTCGGTGACTAAACAACAAGGCCCTAGCTCACTGTAAGTTTTGTGCAAAATATGCCGAACATAAGCTGTCTGAATTCTTGTGTGTGTGTGTTGGGGGAGAGGGGGCAGTTTAATGCTCAAAAATGAAAATAAAATTGTTACATACTAATTTTGAAATAACATGTTTTAGTAACATTGTATGTATATTTACCTTACATTGGGATCTAGTATTATAATGTCTGTTGATATTCTAAGGAGATCTGTTAATCTATTTGAAATGATTATAGAATTGTTTTCACCCTTATATTGGTTCTCACAGCAGGGCCATAGTTAAAACTGACTACATAGATCATGGCTGATACTCATTACCTGCTTGTGACATATGAGTAAATGTAATTTCTTGACTTGTCTGCCTTATAACTTGATTTTTAGGGAATTATTACTATAATAACTTGATTATTTAACATGCATTTTTTAAAAGTAAAGATGACGATTAGTGGTATTACAAATCATATCAATTCAGTATTAGAAGTGTAACTTTTTGTGGCTGGTAAACTTTTTTGGGTAGATTTCAAATACATGAAAAGAATTGGTCTTTGCCTTTGAAAAATAGCTCTTGTTTTCAAGCAGATAACGATGAACCTGCTTGAAAACTGAATGTTAACTAGCCTAGACTTATGTAGGGCTCACGAGCATGTGTAGTATGTTCTAGACCTAGTTTCAAACAATTTCAGAGCCTCTTGATAGCTTCTCAAAACTTTTTATCTGACAGGTCAAATTTGTTCCCATGCTTCGCTTCTTACATTTTGTTTGATGTTAAGTGTCCATATCTAAATGGAGAGTGATCTGTTTTAGTCTCTAAAATCCTATAAATCAGTTTAGACTTGAAACCTAACCATAAACATAGTGTTTAACTCTTGTATCAGTAAATGAAGGAACCACATTATAAAAGTTACATCTCTTACTCAGAGTTGTTGCAGCTGGTCTCTATAGACTTTGATCATTAGGTTAAGATGTCTTTACAACATGCTTAACCAAATGGTAAACAAAGAAGCATCATTGTAGATAGTGGTGAATTTTAAAAAAGTGTCCTGTTCATATGCAAGTGAATTTTAAGGATAAGCTGAAACTTAAATTCTGATTGCTAGACTTACATAAAGCGTTCATTTTATACTTCTGGTCTCTTGAGTCCTGTTTAGAAATCTCAGTAATTCGTCTTACTGGGCCATGGTCAGTGATCCCAATGTTCATTTCAGCTCTTAGATGATGATAAATACGAAGTTTCAAACCAGTATGTGGGGGATTTGTGTTCAACTGGTGAAGTCAGCATTAAAAAAACAGGTTATCCTAGTGTGGGTTTTGGCACATTTACTTGTCAAGTCCAGGGTATATTACGTTTTAAAGTATCTGTATGAACATGAGCTAGTTTGGGTCTGTGGGTGGTGATGCTTGAGGGGAAATATCCCAGGATGCAATGGTTGCAAATTAATGGTCAGTGAGAACAGAAAGGACCTGAAAGGGTTGAATTGTATTCTGCCTGGAAGACTCTGGAAACATTGTAAGGCTCACAGGTGCCTACTACCCTGCTCTAACCTGTTCTTTAATCTTTTATATTGCGTTATCCAGCCTGCAAGACTTCCTGATTTCCCATATTTAAACAGCAAGTTAATATGAGGAAATATAGTCTGTATATCCTGTTTCCCCTGTGAAGATTAGCTATTTTCATGCCACTGAGGCTCTCACCCCCATCAGTTGTCTTATTGATCTCAAATTAATAAGTGAGTCAGCTTTATACCTTAGGGTTTGTATGCTTCCTTATAGCTCAACTGTTGTTATATATGTTTCATCTTTAATATTATTACTAGCCCAGATGTCTGTTTTGTTGGTACTTAATAGGCAGTCTGAGGTCTGCAAGTTTAAACCTTGCTTATTTTCCTTTCCTGTGTACTGTGGATAGTATATCATAGAATTTATGATACCTATCTTTATTTTAGGATTAAAGACTACTAAGTGTTTCTAAATAGCTTGGTTAAGGATTTACAAATCTTAAAGTTGTTTTTGTTTATTTCATCTCATAGGCTCACTTAAAACTCTTTCAGATAATCCAAGTCTTCAGTGAAAGGTTAATGCTAAAACTATCTGGTGACTTACTTTTAGTATATTTATATTTATATGTTAGGAAATGCTGATATATATTTAGTAGCATAAAACTGAAGATAAGTTTAGTTCACTGAGCCTCAATTTCTTAAAAATAGGGTTATTAATAACTATTTCAGAGAAGTGTATTAGGACTAAATGAGAGAATGCAGAGCTTGTTATATTGTAAGTCCTCAGATGTTCAGTTCAGTTCAGTCACTCAGTCGTGTCCAACTCTTTGTGACCCCATGAATCAGCACGCCAGGCCTCCCTGTCTATGACCAACTCCCGGAGTTCACTCAAACTTATGTCCATCGAGTTGATTATGCCATCCAGCCATCTCATCATCCTCTGTCGTACCCTTCTCCTCCTGCCCCCAATCCCTCCCAGCATCAGGGTCTTTTCCACTGAGTCAACTCTTCACATGAGGTGGCCAAAGTATTGGAGTTTCAGCTTCAACATCAGTCCTTCCAAAGAAATCCCAGGGCTGATCTCCTTCAGAATGGACTGGTTGGATCTCCTTGCAGTCCAAGGGACTCTCAAGAGTCTTCTCCAACACCACAGTTTTCAAAAGCATCAATTCTTCTGCACTCAGCTTTCTTCACAGTCCAACTTTCACATCCATACATGACCACTGGAAAAACCATAGCCTTGATTAGGTGGACCTTTGTTGGCAAAGTAATATCTCAGTTTTTCAATGTGCTATCTAGGTTGGTCATAACTTTCCCTCCAAGGAGTAAACATCTTTTCATTTCATGGCTGCAGTCATCTGCAGTGATTTTGGAGCTCCCAAAAATGAAGCCTGACACTGTGGCCACTGCTGAGTTTTCCAAATTTGCTGGCATATTGAGTGCAGCCCTTTCACAGCATCATCTTTCAGGATTTGAAATAGCTCCACTGAAATTCCGTCACCTCCACTAGCTTTGCTCGTAGTGATGCTTTCTAAGGCCCACTTGACTTCACATTCCAGGATATCTGGCTCTAGGTGAGTGATCACACCATCGTGATTATCCGGGTTGTGAAGATCTTTTTTGTACAGTTCTTCTGTGTATTCTTGCCACCTCTTCTTAATATCTTCTGCTTATGTTAGGTCCATACCATTTCTGTCCTATATCGAGCTCATCTTTGCATGAAATGTTCCCTTGGTATCTCTAATTTTCTTGAGGAGATCTCTCATCTTTCCCATTCTGTTCTTTTCCTCTATTTCTTTGCATTGATCACTGAGGAAGGCTTTCTTACCTCTCCTTGCTATTCTTTGGAACTCTGCATTCAGATGTTAGCTAGTGCTAATATAATGAAGATTTGAAAAAAGCCTAACAAGCAAATATTTTAAGTTCATTTAAATCTCTGGTCTATTAGGAAGTTAAGAATTAGTGAAAAAGTAAAAGTGAAGTTGCTCAATTGTGTCTGACTCTTTGTGACCCCATGGACTGTAGCCTTCCAAGCTCCTCTGTCCTTGGGATTTTCCGCAAGAATACTGGAGTGGGTTGCCATTTCCTTCTCCAGGAGATCTTCCCGACCCAGGGATTGAATCCAGGTCTCCCGTGTTGTAGGCAGACGCTTTGCCCTCAGAGCTACCAGGGAAGTTAAGAATATTAAGTGATAATCCTCCTTTTATGTAGTCATAGTGACTGAAAACAGTACAGCCACTCCTAGTTCTGGATACCAGGGAAATGACCAGGGCATATTTTGAGATTCCATCCAGTGTGTGATTCTGACTCTACTCAATATATACTAACTGTAGTGCGTGCGTGCATGTTAAGTCACTTCAGTCATCTCCAACTCTTTGCAGCCCTGTGGGCTGTAGCCTGTCAGGCTCCTCTGTCCATGGGGATTCTCTAAGCAAGAATGCTGGAGTGGGTTGCCATGCTTTCCTCCAGGGGATCTTCCCCACCCAGGGATTGAACTCACGTCTCCTATCTCCTACATTGGCAGGCAGATTCTTCACTAGCACCACCTGGGAAGCCCAACTAACTGCAGTACCAGTAGTAAATTTAGTTTTAACTTGATTTATCTAGTCGAATCTCCCTAATTCAGCTCTTAAAACTACTCACATATTTGGGAAATTGCCATCAATTACTTCCTTCTTTGTTTAATAATGCATTATGAAGTATCTGGAATTTTAAAATATCTGGATAATTAACAACAATCTTGCTGATAATTTTAAACTAACATCATAATAATGGGTAGACAGTAAAATTGAAAGTGAAAAAGTGAAAGGTGCTCTGTTGTGTCCAACTCTTTGCAACCCCGTGGACTGTATAGTCCATGGAATTCTTCAGGCCAGAATACTAGAGTGGGTAGTCTTTCCCTCTCCAGGGGATCTTCCCAACCCAGGGATCAAACCAGGGTCTCTTGCATTGCAGACAGATTCTTTACCAGCTGAGCCACCAGGGAAGCCCATAGTAAAATCACCCATCTATCTTTGGTATTAGAAGTAATACAAACAAATAATAAAGGGCTTTTTGTGTTTTTGTGTGTCTCTCAGTAATTTTTATGGTTAGTCAGTCAGTTCAGTCACTGAGTCGTGTCTGACTCTTTGCAACCCCATGTACTGAAGCACACCAGGCCTCTCTGTCCATCACCAACTCCCAGAGTTTACTCAAACCCATGTTCATTGAGTCGGTGATGCCATCCAACCATCTCATCCTCTGTCGTCCCCTTCTCCTCCCTCCTTCAATCTTTCCCAGCATCAGGGTCTTTTCAAATGAGTCAGCTCTTCGCATCAGGTGGCCAAAGTATTGGAGTTTCAGCTTCAACATCAGTCCTTCCAATGAATATTCAGGACTGATTTCCTTTAGGATAGATGGGCTGAATCTCCTTGCAGTCCAAGGGACTCTCAAGAGTTTTCTTCAACACCACAGTTCAAAAGCATCAGTCCTTCAGCACTCAACTTTCTTTATAGTCCAACTCTCACATCCATACATGACTACTGGAAAAACCGTAGCCTTGATTGGATGCACCTTTGTTGGCAAAGTAACATCTCTGCTTTTTAATATGCTGTCTAGGTTGGTCATAACTTCCAAGGTGTAAGCGTCTTTTAATTTCATGGCTGCAGTCACCATCTTCAGTGATTTTGGAGCCCCCCAAAATAAAATCTGCCACTGTTTTCACTGTTTCTCCATCTATTTGCCATGAAGTAATGGGACCAGATGCCACGATTTTTATTTTCTGAATGTTGAGCTTTAAACAAACTTTTTCACTCTCCTCTTTCGCTTTTATCAAGAGGCTCTTTGATGAAACAGTATGAAACATGAACAGTATGAAAAGACAAAGAGATAGGACACTGAAAGATGAACTCCCCAGGTCAGTAGGTGCCCAGTATGCTACTGGAAATCAGTGGAGAAATAACTATAGAAAGAATGAAGAGACGGGACCAAAGCAAAAACAGCACCCAGTTCTGGATGTGACTGGTGATGGAAGCAAAGTCTGATGCTGTGAAGAGCAATATTGCATAGGAACCTTGAATGTCAGATCCATGAATCAAGGCAAATTGGAAATGGTCAAACAGGAGGTGGCAAGAGTGAACGTAGACATTCTAGGAATCAGTGAACTAAAATGGACTGGAAGAGGTGAATTTAACTCAGATGACAATTATATCTACTACTATGGGCAAGAATCCCTTAGAAGAAATGGAGCAGACATCCTAGTCAACAAAGGAGTCCAAAATGCAGTACTTGATGCAATCTCAAAAACAACAGAATGATCTCTGTTCGTTTCCAAGGTAAAGCATTAAGTATCACGGTAATCCAAGTCTGTGCCCCGACCAGTAATCCTGAAGAAGCTGAAGTTGAACGGTTCTATGAAGACCTACAAGACCTTCTAGAACTAACACCCCCCAAAAAATGTCCTTTTCATTATAGGGGAATGGAATACAAAAGTAGGAATTCAAGAAACATCTGGAGTAACAGGCAACTTTGACTGTTGGAGTACAGAATGAAGCAGGGCAAAAGCTAATAGAGTTTTGCCAAGAGAATGCACTGGTCATAGCAAACACCCTCTTCCAACAACACAAGACAAGACTCTACATATGGACATCACTAGATCATCAACACCAAAATCAGATTGATTATATTCTTTGCAGCCAAAGATGGAGAAACTCTATACAGTCAGCAAAAACAAGACCAGGAGCTGACTGTGGCTCATATCATGAACTCCTTCCTTATTGCCAAATTCAGACTTAAATTGAGGAAGGTAGGGAAAACCACTAGACCATTCAGGTATGACCTAAATCAAATCCCTTATGATTATACAGTGGAAGTGAGAAATAAATTTAAGGGACTAGATCTGATAGAGTGCTTGATGAACTATGGATGGAGATTCATGACATTGTTCAGGAGACAGGAAGCAAGACCATCCCCAAGAAAAAGAAATGCAAAAAAGCAAAATGGCTGTCTGAGGAGGCCTTACAAATAACTGTGAAAAAAAGAGAAGCAAAAAGCAAAGGAGAAAAGGAAAGATATAGCCATTTGAATTCAAAGTTCCAAAGAATAGCAAGGAGAGATAAGAAAGCCTTCCTCAGCAATCAATGTAAAGAAATAGAGGAAAACAACAGAACGGGAAAGACTAAAGATCTCTTCAAGAAAATTAGAGATACCAAGGGAACATTTCATGCAAAGATGGGCTCAATAAAAGAAAGAAATGGTAGGGACCTAACATAAGCAGAAGATATTAAGAAGAGGTGGCAAGAATACATAGAAGAACTGTACAAAAAAGATCTTCATAACCCAGATAATCATGATGGTGTGATCACTCACCTAGAGCCAGACATCCTGGAATGTGAAGTCAAGTGGGCTTTAGGGAGCATCACTACAAACAAAGCTAGTGGAGGTGATGGAATTCCAGTTGAGCTATTTCAAATCCTGAAAGATGATGCTGTGAAAGTGCTGCACTCAATCTGGCAGCAAATTTGGAAAACTCAGCAGTAGCCGCAGGACTGGAAAAGGTCAGTTTTCATTCCAATCCCTAAGAAAGGCAATGCCAAAGAATGCTCAAACTACCACACAATTGTCCTCATCTCACACGCTAGCAAAGTAATGCTCAAAATTTTCCAAGTCAGGCTTCAGCAATACGTGAACCGTGAACTTTCAGATGTTCAAGCTGTTTTTAGAAAAGGCAGAGGAACCAGAGATCAAATTGCCAACATTTGCTGGATCATCAAAAAAGAGAGTTCCAGAAAAACAGCTATCTTCTTTATTGACTATGCCAAAGCCTTTGACTGTGTGGATCACAATAAACTGGAAAATTCTGAGAGAGATGGGAATACCAGACCACCTGACCTGCCTCCTGAGAAACCTGTATGTAGGTCAAGAAGCAACAGTTAGAACTGGACATGGAACAACAGACTGGTACAAATAGGAAAAGAAGTATGTCAAGGCTGTATTTTTACGGTAGATACAAAATTATACTATAAGTGAATACACTGTGGTTTACTGCAGTCCCTATATTTATTTCAACAGAAAAGATGAATTTCAAATGATCCACTTAAAATTTTGACTCATGCACCGAGTTGAGGTTTTTTCCCCAGACATACTGTAAAGTTTATGGGATTTTAGTTCCCTAGTCAGGGTTGAAACCCGGCCCCATACAGTGGAAGCGTGGAGTCCTAACCCCTCGACTGCCAAGGGAATTCCCAGGTGGAGTTTTAATATGCCTCAGAAACTTATCTTTGCTTTCATCTTACACATTCTATCTAAAAAAGGAAGGAAGGTTGTTTCAAGTAGAGTTTCTTTACTTATAATTCCCCTTATTCCTTACTGTTGTACTCTTGCATATTGTTTTTCTTTTTTAGACTACTTTAAGCAAAATCACTGCAGATGGTGACTGTAGCCATGAAATTAAAAGACGCTTACTCCTGGGAAGAAAAGTTATGACCAACCTAGATAGCATATTCCAAAGCAGAGACATTACTTGGCTGACTAAGGTCAATCTGGTCAAGGCTATGGTTTTTCCAGTGGTCATGTATGGATGTGAGAGTTGGACTGTGAAGAAGGCTGAGCGCCGAAGAATTGATGCTTTTGAACTGTGGTGTTGGAGAAGACTAAGGAGATCCAACCAGTTCATTCTGAAGGAGATCAGCCCTGGGATTTCTTTGGAAGGAATGATGCTAAAGCTGAAACTCCAGTACTTTGGCCACCTCATGCGAAGAGTTGACTCATTGGAAAAGACTCTGATGCTGGGAGGGATTGGGGGCAGGAGGAGAAGGGGACGACCGAGGATGAGATGGTTGGATGGCATCACGGACTCGATGGACGTGAGTCTGAGTGTACTCCGGGAGTTGGTGATGGACAGGGAGGCCTGGGGTGCTTCGTTTCATGGGGTCTCAAAGAGTCGGACATGACTGAGTGACTGAATTGAACTGAAATGAAGGGAAATTGGTCTTCCCTGGTAGCTCAGATGGTTAAGAGTCTACCTGTAATGCGGGAGACCTGAGTTTGATCCCTGGGTTGGGAGGATTCCTTGGAGAGCAGGGCATGGCAGCCTACCCCAGTGTTTTTGTCTGAAGAATCCCATGGACAGAGAGCCTGGTGGGCTATGGTCCATGGCATTGCAAAGAGTCAGACACGACTGAAGTGACTTAGCATGCTCATGCAAGGGAAGTAATCGGTTTTCAATTTCTTTGCCAAAATATCTTGAAAATAAAGGAAGTTGTATACTTAACAAAAATGAGGGCTTAAAAACCAGAACACTGAATATTCAGAGGGTCATTCAAATAACACATAAAAAGGTATACTGTGTTTCCATAAAAAGAAGGAGCAAGCCAGCTAGCCAGCAAGCTGATGATTAGCTAGTTTTAATTCCATTAGCTTGCTAAAACTTAAGGTCCATTTTCTTTTCATTATTTCTCCTTTTCTTCTTCGTAGCTATGTCAAATATCAATTTATTAAAGTGAGGAAAAATGTAAATCTTTGAAAGCACGTTTTCTTTCTTTTCTATTTGGCTAAAACCTAACTTTATTTCTGTGCTTCTCCTATCTTTGCAATAGTCTCTAAGCTCCTGTTGAGCAGGAACCAAACTGTTAGTTTACAAAGCACTTAATTCATGAGCATGCATAATAAGCTTTTAAAAATTAGTTTATTCCAACAAGCATTATGTGTGAATGTATAACTGTACGTCTGTCTGTTCAGCTATCTATCTGACTAGTAAATGCTTTGAAATCATATAGACCGTGAACCAAATCCCAGCAACACCATTACAATATATGTTCAGAAGTTATACCTAACCTCTGTACATCTGTTTTCCATTTCACAAATATGATGTCTGCTTCATAGAGTTTCTAAGATTAGATCATTTCTGTAAGGCATTTAATAGAGTTCCTTAATTGGTAACTGCCACAAGGTCCTATTTGATCTGCACCGCTCACTCCTGTTTTCTCTGCTCTCACTTCTGTTGTTCTTTTCCTTGGTCACCTGAGTAGGTTGTGGTGGCCTCTCTCCTGTTCTCATAGCAGCGTACCTGCCTCCACCTCAAGGCCTTTGCTCTTTCAGTTTTTTTTGGCTTTCCCCTCAGATAACTGCACAGCTTGCCCCCTGATTTTACTCAGGCTTCTGCTAAGGGATCACTTTGTTAGAGAGGTCTTTCCTGACCTCCCATCTAAAATAGCATTCTCTCTCTTACTTGGCTTTACTTAACCTTCTTGGCACTGATCTAACCTACACATGTTATCTGTATCTTCCCACAAAGTGTGTTTAAGTCCTTAAGAACAGGGACTTTATTTTGCCCATTCTTGTATGCTAACACATAGAACAGTGTTTAGCGTATAGTAGACACTAACTTTTTAATTAATTGCTGACTAAGTTCCGTCTAGTCAAGGCTATGGTTTTCCCTGTGGTCATGTATGGATGTGAGAGTTGGACTGTGAAGAAGGCTGAGCACCAAAGAATTGATGCTTTTGAACTGTGGTGTTGGAGAAGACTCTTGAACAGCCCTTGGACTGCAAGGAGATCCAACCAGTCCATTCTGAAGGAGATCAACCCTGGGATTTCTTTGGAAGGAATGATGCTAAAGCTGAAACTCCAGTACTTTGCCACCTCATGCAAAGAGTTGACTCACTGGAAAAGACTCTGATGTTGGGAGGGATTGGGGGCAGGAGGAGAAGGGGACGACCAAGGATGAGATGGCTGGATGGCATCACTGACTCGATGGATGTGAGTCTGGGTGAACTCCGAGAGATGGTGATGAACAGGGAGGCCTGGCGTGCTGCGATTCATGGGGTCGCAAAGAGTCAGACACGACTGAGCAACTGAACTCAACTGAACTAATAATTTCGTATTTCAATAACACACTGCCCTCATAGTTGTTCCTTATTAATAGCTTTGGAGATTGCTACTTTTTACTTAAGGCTTGCTTAGACCTTATTACAAATGAGTGAGGTGAGTCTGTGATTTTTCCCATTTCAGGTTTCAGTGTAGCCCAGAAGCCATTTGGAGCCACATATGTTTGGAGCAGCATTATAAACACTCTTCAAACACAGGTGGAGGTGAAAAAACGAAGGCATCATTTAAAAAGACACAATGACTGCTTTGTTGGTTCAGAAGCTGTGGATGTCATTTTTTCTCACCTAATGCAGAATAAATATTTTGGTGATGTAGATATTCCTCGGGCCAAAGTGGTAAGAGTTTGTCAGGCACTTATGGACTACAAAGTATTTGAAGCAGTTCCAACCAAAGTCTTCGGAAAAGACAAAAAACCCACATTTGAAGATAGTAGTTGCAGCCTTTATAGATTCACAACGACACCTAACCAAGACAGTCAGTTAGGGAAAGAAAACAAACTGTGTTCACCTTCCAGGTGAGTATATGTTAGATTTTCATTTAATATTGGCAGGAAGAGGCACCTTGTTAGCACAGTCAGTCTCAGGATATTGGCAGAGGGGATGTTTACAGGATTTTGTCTACTTTTTAGTAAGATGCTGACTATCTTTTACTTTTGAAATAGTAAATTAGGCTATTATCTGGGTCTGTGGGTAAATTTGATAAAGTAGAGTGAACTTTTATTTGATAGCTCCTAGAATTCTTATTGACTTCTCTGGTGGCTCAGATGGTAAAGTGTCTGCCTGCAATGTGGGAGACCTGGGTTTGATCCCTGGGTCGGGAAGATCCCATGGAGAAGGAAATGGCAACCCACTCCAGTACTCTTGCCTGGAAAATTCCATGAACTGAAGAGCCTGATAGGCTACAGTCCATGGGGTTAGCAGAAGTCATCAACAAATTTTGGTTTTCCTGCTTCAAGTTACAATCATAGTATAAAGAATATTAGAGAGTTTATATGCAAAGTGGTATGAGAACAGGAGAGGTGAAGACAAACAGGTGGGTTGTCACTAGAATCCAGAAAATAGCAGATGTGAAATATGAAAGGAGCCAGAATGCAGAAAATTTCATAGGACATGTTAGGGAGTTTGCATGGGATCACACAGATGTCAGGGAGGCCATAGAAAGATTCAAAGTATGATGAGATTGACCTTCAGAAAGGTCATCCTGGCAGCTAGATGGACACTCTACTGGGGAGAGCTAGGTAGGAATCTGTTGCAGTACTGTGAGAGGAAGTAGGCAGCAGTGGTGGAGAAGGAGGAACCATTTAAAGGGAGACAGAATTGTAGAACCCAGTGACTGAAATGGATATAGGTCGTAAGTGCATAGTTATTTGTCATGAAATAAAACTTTTCCCTTTTATTCCCCTAAATGTTGAGGAGGTGACCGTGTAATTGAAGCTCTTAAAGTTCAGATCTGACCCAAAGTCAGACGTATAGTGTATTGACTTTGAAATATTTTTAAATTCTATATGTAAAACATGATAAAACTTACTTCTCTGTATACGAAGGAAGTAGGGCAGGTAGGGCATGGTCAGTACTTTCCAAATGGAGATCCCTGTGCTTTATCTGAAACCTTTGGAACAGATGCTTATCGAAATTTAGAACTTTGGAGATTTTAGAAAGCTAATAATACACATATATCATTTACTAGATAATACTCCTAGACACAGGAGACATGGCTTTGATATCCGGGTCAGGAAGATCCCCTGGAGTAGGAAGTGGCAACCCACTACAGTATTCTTGCCTGGAGAATTCCTTAGACAGAAAAGCCTGACAGACTACAGTCCATGGGGTCGCTCAGACACAGCTGAGCATGCACGCAGATAACACTCCTAGAGGGATCTGGGACAGCATCTGGTAATCAAACACATTAATATTTCTGCAGTGAAAACATTAATATTAACTCGGATAGATATAAAGGCTATGATCATCTCAGAACAGGTTTTGTCACTGTATGAATTCTGAATAGACAACTTTGAATTTTTCAAAGCTTTTTGGGTTTCAGAATTGTGAATAGGGGATTGTAGATCCGTATTTGATGACCACTGTCTACCAGAGAATGCCCTGGAAATAGAGATCACTAATAAAAATAATAAGCATAATTAAGTTTGACTATGTCTGATTGTGTTTTAAAATTGGAGACACAATTTTAGTCATTGAATCACTTTAAGTGCTCAAAGGAGAATTTATTTAGAGTGTATATTCAGGCTTGAGAAAGAAGGTAGCATGTCTTATATTTTATCCTGCTCTTAGAATTTGCATTTGTTATGCTTTTGCTGTGAAATACATAAACTGTCTAGAAACTCTAGCTCTCAAATGCAAAAATATTTCTGTAGGCTTACTAATAAAAATTTATGAAATAAATTCATTTTAGATATGCAGATGCATTATTTAAGTCCTCTGACATCAGATCCACAAGTTTAGAGGATCTGTGGGAAAACCTGAGTTTAAAGCCTGCCGACTCTCCTCGTGTAAATATCTCTGCAACCTTGTCTCCACAAGGTAAGCTAAAGATGATACAGGAAGGAATAGAAGACTGACTTCAAATAAAGTTATTAAAATTTTTTCAGTCTTAACCTTTATTAGAATTTAGATATTCAGAGCACAAAGAAAGAGCACACTGTGTATTAAAGCTGTTTATATTAAGTTTTAACAGAGGTCTATTATCTTTAATAAATAGATCAGTGTTGCAATTCTGAACACTGACTTTTGTCCTATCAGCTGGCAGAGGTTCAAATCTGAAATGTTTTGCATGCAGATTTTTAAAAAATTTTATTTAAAATCCGCTCTCAGCTCTAGCTTTCCCTAAGATTTTATTAGAGTCAGTAAAAAATTGGAAAATTATATTAAAACGTTAACAGGATTCTTATATTCTTCTTTGTCTATGGCCGTGGAATGTGGTTTTAAGGACAGATTTCCACCTTCCCTCCCCCATCCCAGTTGTGGAAACCCTGAGTGGAATAATCTGCAGCCAATAGTTTCAGACCAGTTTTCAGACTGAATGACTCATTCTTTCTTCCGTGGTCCTTATTAACATGTTATATGACTTGGTCTCTTATCAAGCCATATTGCTTTTTACAGTACAAGAACGAAAAGAATTCCTGTTGTCCAAAGTCTGTTCTCCTACACTCTTAAAACAAATCTTGAATTGTTGTTCCTTTGTTATAAGAAACCACTTCATAAAACTGACTTTCTCTTTTGTTTTCTTTTTCCACAAATTTATTAGCTTAGACCTGCCTAGGCAGATACTGTGGTGAGCCTAGTAACTATTAATTGTTAACTTTTCCCCTTGTCATTTTCCCTGTGCAGTTATTAATGAAGTATGGCAAGAAGAAACAATAGTGCGACTGCTCCAGCTTATAGACCTTCCTCTCCTTGACGCCCTCCTCAAACGGCAAGAGGTGATACCTAAGGTTACTCAGCCTAAGAGGCAGCCTGACTTGGTCAACAACAGGAACTATCTGGATCGAGGGATTCTCAAGGCTTACAGTGATTCTCAGTATGTGGAAATACCTGTAATAATTTGAGTGTATTTGTAGGAAGATAATTAGTTTTAAGATAATCTTTTGAATTCTTCTGTCCATACAATCAGATATGCTTTGTCAGTTGATATTATCATTGTTGGGAAAAATAAAAAACAAAATTACCTTGGTCAAGATTGATGAGATTTAAATGTCATTTTTTTTTCATATTCATTTTTTTTTCAACATATATCTTACTTGCATATCAAATGAAGAAAATGATTATGCTCCACCTTCTTTGTTAAAATATAGGTCTGTCTAGTCTCTTAGAGCTGTCTGGTCATACATTTCTAGTACTTCACCAGTTCTACATTCTAATGAACTATTGATATAGTTGAATGTCAAAAGGTCTTAAAACCTTATGTGAAAAAAATAATCTCAACATAAGATTTTACATTTATACATTACATTTATACAATTTAAATTAATAGGTGAAGGTATTTTATAATTACCTTAAATTTTAAGAACAGAATCAGAAAGTGACCTTAAAGATCATCTGTCTACATCTTAAGATGGAGCTGACGATCACAGGAGGTGACCTGACCTGGGTGGTGGCAGAATTAGTTGTCCTGAGTCCACAGCAGTGGAAGATATGATTTTTTTTTTTAACTATTTGTTGTTGTTCAGTTGATAAGTTGTGTCTGACTCTTTGCGACCCCATGGACTGCAGTATGCCAGGCTCCCCTGTCCTTCACTGTCTCCTGGAGTTTGCCCAGATTCATGTCCATTGAGTCGGTGATGCTATCTAACCATCTCATCCTCTGCTGCCTACTTCTCCTTTTGCCTTCCATCTCTCCCAGCTTCAGGGTCTTTTCCAGTGAGTCAGCTCTTCACATCAGGTGGCCAAAATATTGGAGCTTCAGCATCAGTCCTTGCAATGAATATTCAGGGTTGATTTCCTTTAGGATTGACTGGTTGGATCTCCTTGCAGTCCAAGGGACTCTTAAGAGTCTTCTCCAGCACCACAGTGCAAAAGCATCGGTTTGGTGCTCAGCCTTCTTTATGGTCGAGTTCTCACATCCATACATGACTACTGGAAAAACCATAGCTTTGACTATATGGACCTTTTATTGGCAAAGTGCTGTCTCTGCTTTTTAATACACTGTCTAGATTGTCTTAGCTTTTCTTCCAAGAAGCAAGCTCTTTTAATTTCATGGCTACAATCACTGTCTGCAGTGATTTTGGAGGCCAAGAAAATAAAATCTGTCACTGTTTCAATTTTTTCCCCATCTGTTTGCCACAAAGTGATGGACTGGATGCCATGATCTTAGTTTTTTAAACGTTGAGTTTCAAGCCAGATTTTTCACTCTCCTCTTTCACCTTCATTAAGAGGCTCTTTAGTTCCTCTTCCCTTTCTACCATTAGAGTGCTAGCATCTGCCTATCTGAGGTTGCTGATATTTCTCCCAGCAGTCTTGATTCCAGCTTGTGATTCATCTAGGCCAGCATTTTTCATGAACTCTGCATGTAAGTTAAATAAGCAGGGTGACAATACACCGCCTTGTCATACTCCTTTCCCAATTTTGAACTAGTCAGTTGTTCCCCATGTCCAGTTCTGTTGCTTCTTGACACACATGCAGTTTTCCCAGGAGACAGGTAAAGTGGTCTGGTACTCCCATCTTTTTAAGAATTTCCCACAGTTTGTTGTGATCCACACAGTCAAAGGCTTTAGCATAATTAATGAAGCAGATGTTTTTCTGCAATTCCCTAGCTTTCTCCAGGATCCATTGAATGTTGGTAATTTGATCTTTGGTTCCCCTGCCTTTTCTAAACCCAGCTTGTATATTTACAAGTTCTTGGTTCATGTACTGCTGAAGCCTGTATTAACAAATTGAATGTTAAAAGTTAGTCATTCTATTTCTTAAAATGTAGCAATTTTCTTAAGTTACCCAACTGGGATTTTATTAGAAATGGCTAATTAATATTTAATTATTTTGAAACCCTAACTTGTCTTCCTCTATTCTCTTCTAGCCAGAGTCAGAGATGATAGATCATACCCAGAGCTTTGAAGTAAGCCACACTATATGAGAAAAATGCTGGTTTAGGAATCAGATCTGGGATCTAGTCCTGACTGGGACCCTGAACTAGTAACTTAGAGTTTCCGGACCTCCATAGTAAATTTAAGGAGTAGAATTTGAATTCTGATGTCCTTTTCAGGCCTGTATTATAGTGGATAGCTTCTGTTTTTGCTTTAAAAAAGAGTGAAGGCATATTAAAATCAACTTTTTATCTGTGATACATGACCTAGCTATAGAATTATACATATCCACTATATAAGCTATAAAGAATTATACATATCTTTGGCTTCCCAGGTGGCTCAGTGGTAAAGAATCCGCCTGCCAAGCAGGAGACGTGGGTTTGATCCCCGGGTCAGGAAGATCCCCTGGAGCAGGAAATGGCAACCCATTCTAGTATTCTTGCCTGGAAAATCCCATGCAACCCTGGCGGGCTACAGTCCATGGGGTCACAAACAATCAAACATGACTTAGGGACTAAACAGCAAATAGCAGCAGCAAAGATGTATAGAGATTCATCTTAATAGGAAACTTGAAACAGCTAGTAAATCAGGTATGGGTTTATTGGTTATCCTTTGCTTTTTAAAATAATTCTTTTCTCTCATAGGGAAGATGAGTGGCTCTCTTCAGCAATTGACTGCTTGGAATACCTTCCAGACCAGATGGTGGTAGACATAAGCAGAAACTTTCCTGAGCAACCAGATAGAATAGACTTAGTGAAAGAACTTCTGTTTGATGCCATTAGCAAATATTACAGTAGTAGGGAGCCTCTGTTAAATCACTTATCTGATGTTCATAATGGAATTGCAGAACTCCTAGGTAAGTAAGATGTTACTGAATACTAAAATTTCTCTTTGGAGGGAACAGGACAAATTTTCTTGTCCCAAAATTAACCAAAATGATACTACTTCAAGCTAGGAGTGGATCTAGACTAATCCATGGAAAGTATGTTTTTCCCCCAAGCTTCCAGCGTTCGTTTGGAAAGCAGCTTTACTGAGCTCTGAAGTCATGCAGGGACTTCTGGTTGCTACAGGTGAATGCTGCTCTCCTTCACTGGAAACTTAGTGAGCATGGAGTAGCAGTTCTCTTTTTCAGAAAGTGTTACCAGCACTGTCACCGTTCTCCATTCATCCTCTTCACAGTGGCAGACACTCTGCTTTGTCCCTGTACCAGTGAGGCAGACTGTTCCATGTGGTTCGTTGAAAACAAGTTGCAGATCTCAAAGAATCCTATTTTTCTCAGAGTTGGCTATATCAGTACTGTATACATAGTGTACCGTTGAAATGTCATGAATTATTGGAAAACATGAGCTGAGGATTTATTTACAAAGCCACATTAGATTTAACCTCCTAAGATTTGTGAATGACAAAGACTTAGGACTTGCCAATTTGAGTATAGGCTTTCTTGATGGTATTGGTCATTCATTTTAAGTCCTAGTCTCTTTGTTTTGCTGTTGAACATAATTTTGGATAAGTTTACTGATAAACTTAAGTTTTAGCTTGACTTTTGTTCCCTTTGATATAGTTGTGTCTGGTCAAAATTAAAGCATTTTTTTCCTTTTGGCAAAAGTGAATGGGAAGACTGAAATAGCATTAGAAGCTACTCAGCTCTTTCTAAAGCTTTTGGATTCCCAAAATAGAGAAGAATTTAGAAGACTGCTGTATTTCATGGCTGTTGCAGCACATCCTTCTGAATTTAAATTACAGCAAGAAGTAAGTCTTTTGTCTAAATGTTAATTGTATTCAGTATCTGTAATCCTTAGGACATATTATTCCATTATCAGCATCAAGTATGTGGAAATGGATAGTAGCTATTAATATTTAACATTGCTTTTTATATTACATTTATTCTTAAAAATAAATTCTATTGGGTATATGTTCTTTTACAGAGTGACAACCGAATGGTTGTGAAAAGGATATTCTCAAAAGCTATTGTTCACAATAAAAATTTATCCAAAGGCAAAACTGATCTTCTGGTACTCTTTTTAATGGATCATCAAAAAGATGTTTTTAAGGTAAAACTCTGAAAGTAAAGTTGAACTTATGTAATAGATCATTAAATTAAAATGCATAATGTTCCATGTGCCTTCTTCTTCTTTTTTTTTTTTTTTTTTAAGATTCCTGGAACTCTACATAAAATTGTCAGTGTTAAGCTCATGGACATTCAGAAGGGAAGAGATCCAAATAGAGACACAGGTAATCTGAGAAATACTCCTTCCATGTCTCGTGAGGATAAGTAGTTGCATTTTAGTTTCAGCTAGACTCTAACTCATCTTCTCAGAGCTATTCAGACTTAGCAGAGAGCCTTTTTATGTCAGAAAAGCAACCTGACAGGGTTAGAAAGTCAGCAGTGCTTAGCACCTTTACATGCATTTTATAAAGTCAGGGGGGAAAATATATATATATATATAAGTGGTTTTCTTCTTGTTAAATCTGAGGACTAGATCCATTAACTGAACTTTTTACTTTTAAACTTTAAGGATATATTTATTGCCAGAGAATTGACCAAAGTGATTATTCTGACCATACAAGGAAGACAACCAAGGATGAGCTATTGAATTTACTAAAAAATATTGATGAGGATTCAAAACTTTCTGCCAAAGAGAAGAAAAAATTGTTAAGTCAGTTCTATAAGTGTCACCCAGACGTCTTTATTGAGTATTTTGGGGACTGAGTGTCCAGTGTCTGTATATAACTTGTGTATTTTAAGAATAAATTATGTATCCTAAAGATTCAATCATATTGTAATATTAGACGTTCCTCTAAGTATGAATCTGTACTTAATAAAACATTTTTTGTATAACTTTTTGTGAAACTGAGTATTAGATGGTATATAGCTGTTATGTATTGACCTCTCTCAGGTGAGTTTATTTATAATTATTGTGCACAACACTTTATAGAACATCCTAGGAATTTAAATGATGGGACATTGCAGTGTTTATAAAATAAAGTATTAAACAGTAAGGAAGTCTGTAATTACAAGTTAATAGGAGTGTGGTTTGTACCTTGAAAGGTATATTTCTTGAAGATACAAGATAGAAATTTAGGCTATGCTAAAATGAATTTGTCAGTTACCATAAACTGTAGACAAGTCAGAAATTGAACTGTCCTAATGCTTTTGACAACTTCAGCATCTTTTAAAGCTTATTGTGGATAATTTCAAACATACATAAATATGGGGAGAATAGAATAATGAGCCCTTCATGTATTCATCATCCAGTTTCAACAGTTGTCAACTCATGGCCAGTCTTGTTTATTCTGGGCTCCCACCTCAGCAAATTTCATACATCCTATCACTTCATCTATACAATTTCAGTATGTATGACTAAAAGATAAGGACATTAAAAACATAACCCCAGTATCATTATTATGCACACACACAAAGTCACAATTCCTTAATATCTTCAAAAATGCAGTCAATGTTCACAGTTCCTGATCTCAAATGACTGTGACATTTAAGTAGGGATCCCAACAGAGTTCATACATTGCAATTGGTTAATGTGCTTCTTAAATCTTTATAGGTTTTTCTCTTTCTCTCCTCCCTTCTTTTCTGTTATTCAGTAAACCTGGTTGGCTGTTCTTGAGTTTCCCACAATCTGGATTTAGCTGATTGCAAGCCTGTACTATCCTTTATCATGTTCCTCTGTGTCCTTCATTGCTTGTAAATTAGTCATTAGAACTAATGTCTCAACAACTTTTTATTCAGTTAATGGTTATTGTGGAACAACTGCACTGCACTGTTACAATATACTTGGTAAATAGGCATGCAATATAATACTTGTAACTTGTATAATACAATTTTAAATTATGCATTTTTACAATAATAAAACCAAAAGATTAAAATGAGACTGAATTTTAAATTCAGACTTTTAATGAGGGGTAGGAAAACTAAAATGATGTGCCAATAGCCTAGCATGTCAACCTTTTGTTTTCAAAGATATAACTTATACTGGCTAGTCTTTAAAAAGGAAAAAGTTGAGAACTGATCTATAGTACGTAATATAATCTAATAAAGTAAGGAATAATTATGTCAGGTGGGTTCTTTTGTGATGTGTATTTTGCTTTGTTGCATAGGCAGGAAAGGAAGGCAGCTCTCTACAGTGAAGTGAAAGAGAAGACAGTTCATGGTTTAAGTGAGGAAGTTTTTAGAAACAAACTACTTAAAGTGTGGTGAGACCATAGTTGACCTAGCAACAGTGTGTGTACTTCCTGATTTGCAACCATTATTTTGCACATAATGGAATAAACATCATTATTTGGCAACAAAACTAACACCTCTCCTTCAGGGGAAGACAGAACTTTCTAGTTATATTCACGGTCCTAGAAGAAGCAGCATTCTGCTGCTGCTGCTGCTAAGTCGCTTCAGTCGTGTCTGACTCTGTGCAACCCTGTAGACGGCAGCCCACCAGGCTCCCCCATCCCTGGGATTCTCCGGGCAAGAACACTGGAGTGGGTTGCCATTTCCTTCTCCAATGCATGAAAGTGAAAAGTGAAAGCGAAGTCGCTCAGTCATGTCTGACTCAGCGATCCCATGGACCGCAGCCCACCAGGCTCCTCCATCCATGGGATTATCTAATACAATGCTAATTTCATGGACAATTTGGTAAAACCAGTTTACCTCAAACTTCGTAAGCATAAAGTTTTAAGAAAATTGGTCATGTTTATGGCAAGCACTGTCAGTTTTAAACGATAGGTCTGGTGCTATCCTGAATGCCTTGGACAGCCTTCTTGCAGCACTGGAGCTGTCAGTTTGCTGCTTGCTCTTATTCACTCATCCATGATACCCTCTAGGGAACCCATCCCCACTTAAAACACCTGATGTCTAGGTGGCCGTGAGCTTCCCCTCCACTCTAGCTCAGTAGCCCGTGGCTAAGCCCTGTGGCTCAGCTGGTAAAGAATCTGCCTGCAATGTGGGGGACCTGAGTTTGATCCCTGGGTTGGGAAGATCCCCTGGAGAAGGGAACAGCTAATCTAGAGACTATGGTATATTGGAAGGACTGATGCTGAAGTTCCAATACTTTGGCCACTTGATGCGAAGAGCTGACTCATTGGCAAAGACCCTGATGCTGGGAAAGATTGAAGGCAAAAGGAGAAGGGGTGGCAGAGGATGCGATGGTTATATAGCATTACTGACTAATGGACATGCTTTGAGCAAACTCTGGGAGATAGTGAAGGACAGAGAGGCCTGGCATGCTGCTGTCCAAGGGGTCATAAAGAGTCACCTTAGCAACTGAACAATACCAAAAAGTATATTCATCTAGACTCTGAAGTGAGAACTGAAAGTTTTCTTCCTAAATGTTGGTTCCAGTTAATATCTTATGGCACCCCTCTCCCCCTCAAAGTGATCCTCTTCTGAGAACTGTGTGTTTCAGGAAAAATTCTTACTTTAATGTGCTAGTTAATGATTGGCGTGTTGAATAATAATAAGGGTGTTGAATTATTGCACACAGCCTTCAATACTTCAGGAATAACTGCCCATGTGTGATCTATTTAGAAGTGGAGTTTGAAAGCAACTCCTAACTCCACTCCATCTTGTTTTGTTCTAGTTATTTAACAAGTTTATAGGCTGCAGGTAAGAGGCTTGTTACCTTCATTTTAAGGCACACATGTTTGATATTCATTCTTAAAGCATTTTACAAAAGAATAGATAAAAGTTACGAAACTTTTAAAGATTAGACCCCCCCACAACTATTTCTATTCGTGTAGTTTGCTGTCTTACTATACAGGCTGAGAAAAGCATGGTTTTCTTGGATCAGCAACTGTTCAGGGCTGCGACAGCCACGGCCCGGGTACCTGGGACAAAGGGGAAGGAGGCTTCAGAACAAGCTTGTCTTAACACGGTATGTTTCCTTTCTAGAATACAGATGGCACATAAAATGCTGAGTGCTGTGTTTCTGAGCTCTCTAAACGGAGTTGAACCCTCGTGAGAAGTCTTTGCCTCCTTGCCTTCCATCTTTTCAGGGTGAAGGTCTCGCTCTTCCTGCCGACAGTGTAGCGGCCGCTTAGATAAAAGAGATGACTCAAACCAAATCGAACCTGTGCCGTTAAAATAAAACTTGGCCATCCAGGTGGTGGGCATGACTTTTTTTTTAACAACCAAAAAGGAGGGGAGGGGAACAAATAACGTGGCTATAAACCATGATGTAATATTTAAGTTTGAAAACCAGGGCGGGGAAGGCTTTGCCCCAAAACAGCCAATCCTTTCGCTTTCCTCGACCGCCTCCGCGCCGCCTCCCCCGCAGCCCGTCTTTCCGTACAGAAACATGGCGCCGCCCTCCGTGGGGCGGGGGCCTCCCGGCCCCGAGTCACAGCCCACTGAGCCCCCGCCACTGGCCCCCGGCCGCGCCTCCCGCCTTTCCGTAAGGGAACATGGCGCCGCCCTCCGTGGGGCGGGGGCCTCCCGGCCCCGAGTCACAGCCCACTGAGCCCCCGCCACTGGCCCCCGGCCGCGCCTCCCGCCTTTCCGTAAGGGAACATGGCGCCGCCCTCCGTGGGGCGGGCGCCTCCCGGCCCCGAGTCACAGCCCACTGAGCCCCCGCCACTGGCCCCCGGCCGCGCCTCCCGCCTTTCCGTAAGGGAACATGGCGCCGCCCTCCGTGGGACAGGCGCCTCCCGGCTGAGAGGAGCCGCCGCGCTGGCCGCTACCCACCCGAGCCCGGCGGGGAGGACCGCTCGCGGCGCAGCGAGGGATGCGGCCTCCGAGGGGCAGAGGTTGAACCGGCCCTGCTCGCCGCGCATCCTCCCCGCCTCCGCCGCCGCCAGATCCCCGGCCGAGCGGCAGGAGGGAAGGCGCCCACTCCGCAGCAGGTGAGGGAAGCGGATGCGCAGGCTGGCAGCCCTGCGGCGCCCGCACGCCAGGGACGAGGTCGAGGTTGCAGGCGCTGCTTTGCTGTTTTCCGTCGATCGGGGCCCAGGGATGTCGGGTGGAGGCGAGGAAGAGGCAGACACAGAGGGCAGGCTGAGGCTTAGCGCGGCCTTCGTCCCGCCCCTCGAGGCCCTCCAGGCGCGCCTCGCCAGCTCCCGGCCCGGCCACTCCCTCTCCGGCCCAAACAGTTGTTTACAACGGAATCCGGACGCTGGGCGTGCGTGGCGCCAGTGGTGGGGAAAGGGTTTCTCGCCGGCGTTGGACAGAGCTCCTTGCTGTTGCTGAAAGACCCTTTCTCCTGGAGAGACTCTTGAGAGCAGCTTGGGCTCGGCGTGAGGCTCAGACAGTCTTCACGGCAAGTGCGAGGATCCTCCTACCCTCGGTTCCCTCTTTAGGCATGGCAGGAGTTGGGGATTGTTGAATGAATGAGCGCACTGCATGCAGTTAAATGGCTCCTGGCTGCATCCTATATAGCCCTGTGATTATAGTCACCATTTTTGGCAGCCGGCTGTGCGCCAGCTGTCGTTATGCACGTCTTGTCATTGACACTTACCCCAAACCCAGGAGGTAGGTAGCTGCGTTTTACAGATGAGGAAACGGAAGTTAACGTAGCTAGTAAGGAGCCAGAATTGGAACCCAGGTATGTCTGAGACTAACGCCCAGCCCTCCCGCATAAACTGACTCTAAATAGATGACACAGCTATCAATAAATACTTAGTGGGTATCTGTTCGGGGCATATACTTATATGTGTGGAGCATATGTGGGAAAGGGCTTCCCTGGTGGCTCAGAGGTTAAAGCGTCTGCCTCCAATGCGGGAGACCCAGGTTCGATCCCTGGGTCGGGAAGATTCCCCTGGAGAAGGAAATGGCAACCCACTCCAGTATTCTTGCCTGGAGAATCCCATGGACTGAGAAGCCTAGTAGGTTACAGTCCACGGGGTCGCAAAGAGTCGGACACGACTGAGCGACTTTACCTTACCTTACCTTACCTTATGTGGGAAATGTGGTTGGTCTGGCCTGTAAGAAGTTAAAAATATAGGTGAAGAGTTCTGTTTTGGTTTTTTAATTAAGAACTAGCGATTTTACGATCTAACCCCAACTCCTCGCTCCTTTGTCACCTGCTGCTTGTTGTGCGTATTTTCATTTGCCTTTGCTTCTGCCCTTTAAGTGAAACGCGCCCCCGCCTTCACCTTCTCTTCCTCCAGATGTTTTGTGTTGATTTTTTTTTTTGGCTGCACTCGCATGGCTTTTTAGTTCCCCAACAAAGGACCCTCGCAGTGCAAGTGCCTAGTTCTTAACCACTGGACCGCCAGGGACCTCCAGATGTTTTTTAATTGAGTGAAATCCTACTCTTTTCAAAAAGACAGGCTCAAATATCACCTTTTCTGGAAGGTTATCCCAACCTCCTTCCGGGAAGAATTAGTTTCTCCTGCTTAGTGATTTCATAATGCCATTAAGGCTTAAGTTTAACTGTATTTCCTTGTAAGAATGTCTCTCTCCCCCCTCGACCATGCCTTTTCATCGTTCTATTCCTATTTAAATTAGCATATTTTGAGTTGGCTTTAAGGCAGTGATGAATGCCAGATGACTAACATCTATCCCTACAGGCGTTCAGAAAAAGGAACAAACACTGGTGAGGTTGGGCAAGTGACCTGGGAAGGGATAGGTCTTGAACCAAATCTTAAAAGGATGGGTTAGTTTACTAAACTGAATATTAAAGATCTGGAAATCCTGCTTTTTCTCTTTATTGCACAGAATGAGTTACTTCATCCTCAGCTCATTCCCAACATGTGAAGAGGATAAAATCAGAAGTGTTTTTGTTTGTCCTTTCTCATAGGAGATGCTGGTAATGTTACCTTTTGGTACTTGGAGCATTTCCAGAGCCAGACGGGATTTAGGACAGAGGAGATGGGTGTCTGGAGTGGGATGCTGGAAGGTTAAAAAGGGATGACATTAAAGCAACCTTCCTATTAATAATACAGGCCTGAAAATGTCAGTTCCAGTAACTTCATTTTGTTTAATGGGCTTATCTGATATTCAGATAATTATATCAAGTGATTCTTCTAATGTGCACAAAGGAGTCTGCCAAACCTCCTGAAAATGGTCAACATTTCTTTTGATCCTTGGATTACCTTCCAGGTGTGTAATAAAGTCTAATTAGTGCTTATGAAGATATTTTGTAGTCTTCAAGTGCTACTAGTACAAATGCTAATTATTTTCAGTATTATAAATGCAGAAAACATTGTGTCTTTCTTTTCCTTTACTAGGAAACCCATTATGAATAAAGAACTCAATAAAAAAAATTAGGGGAAAAAAACTTGATAAGAAACATTTATAGTAAATAAGGCCTTTATTTTAGGCCTTTATTAACCAGCCCAAACCAACATGTTAAATGTTAGTCCTCTTCTAACCAGCACCCAAGACAGTTAACACCCCACCCAACCATATACATTATGGTGGTTTGCAACTTCCTACTTTACTCACCATCTGTTCCTGCTGACTGGCAAGGGATTAATAAAAATATTTTCCCCACACATTTTTCTTAAATGCTTCATGAGATTCTGCCTTCTATTTGTCATCCCCGGGTGCTTATCCACATAATAGGATTGGGAACCAAGTTCTTAGTCCAGTGTGTATTTACTCTGAACTCTGATGAAAAGCATTATTTCCAGAGTCTTCCTTTCAGCTCTCAGGAATGAAAGAATTTAAGAATTAAATCACTGTTTGATTAAAATACAAGCAGGCAGTTTATAGTGTTAAGGCCATGTTCTCGTGACATGGTACTTGGGACAAAATATTCGAACTTGTTACTCTGTGAAATATAGGTCCATGAATTTGATAGTTACAAGTGTCATTTTACAGGTGAGCTGTTTAATCATGGAAGTAGAATATTATAGTAGGATAAGGAGGAAATGGCAACCCACTCCAGTGTTCTTGCCTGGAGAATCCCAGGGACAGGGGAGCCTGGTGGGCTGCCGTCTATGGGGTCGCACAGAGTCGGACACGACTGAAGCGACTTAGCAGTAGCAGCAAGGATAAGATCTTAGCAAGCCCATTTATTTTACAGGTGAGAAATCTGAAACCCAAAGAGATTAAATCATTTGCTTAGAGTCACACTGCCAGTTAGTGTCAGAGCAAGCACATTTTGGTTCATTTCTTTTTTTCCTCTAGGAAAGTGAATGAACTTAATTGAGAATGTCTGAAAACCTTGACAAGTCCAATATAAACGAAGCAGGAAAATCAAAATCAAGTGATTCTGAGCAAGGCCTTGAAGATGCTGTGGAAGGTTCTGATGAAGCTTTACAGAAAAAAATAAAGTCGGGCTCGCCAAGCACCCAAAGAGTGCAAAGACCTCACTGTAAGCACATTTGACTTTGGTTAGAAGCATTATCTTCATTGTTTTTGGATGATATTTTTATTATCCTTCCTTGTACATGTGGCCCTGAGCTAGGTTCTATAGTACGATAGAATTGCCAATAGTTAGCATTTAAGTATAGCAACCGTTTTACAACTAACAGCCCAGTCACTTTTGGATTTTCAATTGTATGATAAACTCACATTTTAAAATAATGTTCGGAATATTGCTATTTTCCTCCAGCCTCAGTGACATTCCAATTTGTCTGAAATGCTCTGAGAAACAGGGTGGAGTGAAAATTGCAGCTTTAATTAAGAGTGTTTTGAAAGGTTCTAGCCAGGTCTGTGCTTGTGCAGCTTAAAAAAAAGAGTTTTTGACTGTGAGTTCACCACACCCTAACTTCACTGCCTGGGGGCATCGTTCCCACAAGGATGAGGGGATTCAGTGTACTAACTGTGTGTGGTGAAGTCACTTCAGATCCCTGGCAGGAAGCAGGCCTTGCCAATGAGAGGATGGCAATTTCCGCAAGTATTCCCACCAGATTCTCCAACTCATGTCTTTTATTAGGAATACTCAGGGTTTTTGAAGTGAGTCCAAAAATGAAAGTTTTAAGAGGGATTGTCATGGTCTAAGAATGTCAGTGTTGATATTATCTCTTTAAAGTACAACTGATCAGTAATCCTTCATGTTTGCAAAAAGTACAAACATTTGGGAGTTTAAGGTATGTTTCTATTAAAATGGTAAAAGCCCCTCCCAGGTAATTTATTAGTCAACATGGTATTCTTAAAGCAGACATTGGTGGACCCCATTTTATTGTAATTTATTATCGAATAGATTTTGATAAATATACTACTAGGTCACATTGTATTCAGGGAAGAAACCATGCTGTTAATAACAGTCTAACGTGGTTGTGTTACACCTTGTCTCCAATGTATAGTTAGAAAGCTTCATCTGTTTTCTCATTTTTAAAAGGAGGAAAATATGCTTATCTCTTAGGGTCATTGTAAAGACTAAATGAATTCATATAAAGTTCTTACAACAGTGTCTTCATATAATAAATGCTCAATAAACACTAGTTCTTAGTACTACTGCTACTAACATACTGCATTTATTTATTTATTATTAAAATTTTTTTGGCCATGTCATGTGACTTGTGGGATCTTAGTTCCCCACCCTTGGCAGTGAAAGTGCAGAGCCTAACCACTGGACCACCAGGAAAACTCCCTCATCTGTTGCATTTTAAGATACCCAGGAGATGGCTGTAATATGGATATTGAAGGCCAGTATGGTAGTTTCATCACTTATAGTTTCTGGTAAAGAAGTACCTTTGGATTAGAATCTTCAGTTCTTTGATTAATGGCCTTGCCTTTGGCATCCTGTCAGTCTGATGGCATGATTCCAAATTAATGTCAAGCCAGCACTAGACTGTATTAGTTGACATTGTATGTAGTTATGTTCTTAAGGCAGCTTATCCTGAGACCTATGATCAAGTATTGGGGAATCCAGGAAGAGTCAAAAAGGTGTATCAACATGTCTGTGTTTATATATTTTTCTAGGAAGGTCAGAAAAGCTTTCATTAAATTCTCACAGCTCCATATCAAAATGAGGTTTAAAATCAATAACTGACTATATTGTTTCTGGATTTCTTGCCCTTTTTTCCTTGTAATAATAGGTAGGAGTAGGGCTGTGGACTCCAGTGGTAAAACTGTGACTGCGGAGTTTGGAGACCAGGTCAGGAGGCATCACTGCTTGCAGAGAGCATAAAAAAGAATTTATAAAATATGAAATTAGTATCTGCAGACATTTCTCCCAAATTGTGTAAATGAATAGCTAATGAATTTAGAGTAACTCTAAAATCACATCTTTGTTGTTCAGTGGCTCAATCATGACCAACTCTGTGACCCCATGGACTGCAGCACGCCAGGCTTCCCTGTCCTTCACCATCTCTTGGAGCTTACTCAAATTCATGTCCATTGAGTCAGTGATGCCATTCAACCATCTCGTCCTCTGTCATTCCCGTCTCTTCCTGCCTTCAATCTTTCCCTGCATCACATCTGGGGTTCAACAAATTAAAAGCAAAAAGATAGCCTTTAGACTTTCAAAGAAAAATACAGAGTAATGTTTGAATGATAGAAATACTGTTGGTAACTGTGATGCTGTAATTTATAATGGGAAATATATGTTTGGTTCTCATCCAGTTTCTGGCTCAGAACTTCTAGACTACTGGAATCTCCTGAGTGGTGAGAGCTAGAAAGATGTCTTTTGTTAGGCTAATGAGGCACAGTCTAACCTAAGGGGACTCAATCTTGAGATTAGAGGGTTGGAACTTTCAATCCTACCCATCCCTCCCTCCCACCTCTGGGGAGAGGGAGGAGCTGGAGGTTGTACAGTTGCCAGTGGCCATTTATTTAATCAAGTTTGCCTACGTAGTGAAGCATAGTGTAGAGAGAAAACCCCGGAGGGAAGGGGTTCAGAGAGCTTCTGGCTTAGGGAGGCCATGGAGGCACTGGGGGAGGGGTGCCCTGCTTCCCCGTGCCTTGCCCTGCACTTCTCTTCTATTTGGCTGTTTCTGAGTTACATCCTTTTATAATAAACCAGTAAATGTTTCTTTGAGTCCTGTGAGCTGTTCTAGCAAATTAATTGAATAAAAGGGGGTGAGGGGTTGTTGGAACTTCCCATCCACAGCCAGTCTGTCAGAAGCACAGGTGACACCCTGGACTTGGGACTGTCCTCTGAAAGTAAGGGGGGGAGGCAGGGGCCGGGGCAGAGTCTTATGGGACTGTGTCCTTAATCTGTGGAATCTGATACTATCTCCAGGTAGGTAGTGTCAGGATTGCAGCACACTTGTCTGGTATCTGAGAATTGCTTGGTGGTGTGGGGAGAAAACCCTCACCCGCTTACCCACGTATAACGTTTAACAGCTGACACAGAATATAAAAAAGGAAAAATGGCTGGCCTTGTCAGAATTGGTTGCACTGATCCGAGGTGGTTATTTGATTCTAGAAGAATTAATTCTTTAAACATAGAGATCCTTAGAGTAAGGATCAGTCATCTGTAACTTAATGTTTCCCATAAGTTTCTTTACTTCCAAATACTTTATTTTTGTGTGTGTGTGGGAAGAGGGAGGATCTATTATTTGCAGCAGGTAAGGAGAATACTAGGGATCTTTTCCAAAGCAATGTCTCCCTCAACAGCAAAACTGGGGAGGTTTTAAGCCAAGGGTACCTCGTATGCATGAAGGGGCTTGACCAGAGACTTCTGCATGGAACTGGGATAAAGGCTGCCAGAGCTGAAGCCCTTGATGATTGACATCAGGAGGGTCAGAAAAGGTCACCATGGTGACATTCCCTCAGTTCTGACCAGACTTCCATCTCAGCAGATAGTTACCCTCCTCCACCTCGGTTGAGGGTAGTTATCCTCCTCCACTAAAGCCCGGTTGGGGGCCTTAGTTCCTACAGAACTCAAAGATATCACATATTGGATCATAATGTTTATCTTACAGAATTACTGAGATCTGTTCAAGGGCAAGCATTGTGGCCAGGCTTAAATCACAAAGTGACTTAGGTCAAAATGGCTTCTTACATCAAGAAAATCATGCCTGGTTCTTTTTCTCTGGGGACCACCTCCTCTATCTGCTTACAGTACTTTTGTTGTCATTGCTGTTAAGTCAGAGTCATGACTCTTTTGTGACCCCTTGGACTATAGCCCACCAAGTTCCTCTGTCCATGACATTTCCCAGGCAAGAGTACTGGAGTGGGTTCCCATTCCCTTCTGTAGGGGATCTTCCCGACTCAGGGATTGAACCCAGGTCTCCTGCATTGTAGGCAGATTCTTTACCATCTGAGCCACCAGGGAAGCCCTAGAGTGGTTTGCCATTTCCTTCTCTAAGAGATCTTCCTGACCTAGGGATCGAACCTGTGTCTCCTGGAGTGATAGGCAGATTCTTTACTGCTGAGCCACTAGGGAAGCCCTGCAGTACTGTGTGACTTGGCAAATACCCTGTTTCTGCTTAAACTTCAACTCACTGATTTTAGCCTTTACCAGTGGATCTCTCCTGCACCGATATCACCCTTTTATTCTAATGGTGATTTTTTGAAAATTGAAGTATAGTTGATGTATTAATACAATATTGCATTAGTTTCAGGTGTCCAGCTAGTGATTTGGTTATATATATATATATATATATATATATATATAGATTCTAGAAGAATTAATTCTTTAAACATAGAGATCCTTAGAGTAAGGATCAGTCATCTGTAACTTAATGTTTCCCATAAGTTTCTTTACTTCCAAATACTTTATTTTTGTGTGTGTGTGGGAAGAGGGAGGATCTATTATTTGCAGCAGGTAAGGAGAATACTAGGGATCTTTTCCAAAGCAATGTCTCCCTCAACAGCAAAACTGGGGAGGTTTTAAGCCAAGGGTACCTCGTATGCATGAAGGGGCTTGACCAGAGACTTCTGCATGGAACTGGGATAAAGGCTGCCAGAGCTGAAGCCCTTGATGATTGACATCAGGAGGGTCAGAAAAGGTCACCATGGTGACATTCCCTCAGTTCTGACCAGACTTCCATCTCAGCAGATAGTTACCCTCCTCCACCTCGGTTGAGGGTAGTTATCCTCCTCAACTAAGGCCCGGTTGGGGGCCTTAGTTCCTACAGAACTCAAAGATATCACATATTGGATCATAATGTTTATCTTACAGAATTACTGAGATCTGTTCAAGGGCAAGCATTGTGGCCAGGCTTAAATCACAAAGTGACTTAGGTCAAAATGGCTTCTTACATCAAGAAAATCATGCCTGGTTCTTTTTCTCTGGGGACCACCTCCTCTATCTGCTTACAGTACTTTTGTTGTCATTGCTGTTAAGTCAGAGTCATGACTCTTTTGTGACCCCTTGGACTATAGCCCACCAAGTTCCTCTGTCCATGACATTTCCCAGGCAAGAGTACTGGAGTGGGTTCCCATTCCCTTCTCCAGGGGATCTTCCCGACTCAGGGATTGAACCCAGGTCTCCTGCATTGTAGGCAGATTCTTTACCATCTGAGCCACCAGGGAAGCCCTAGAGTGGTTTGCCATTTCCTTCTCTAAGAGATCTTCCTGACCTAGGGATCGAACCTGTGTCTCCTGGAGTGATAGGCAGATTCTTTACTGCTGAGCCACTAGGGAAGCCCTGCAGTACTGTGTGACTTGGCAAATACCCTGTTTCTGCTTAAACTTCAACTCACTGATTTTAGCCTTTACCAGTGGATCTCTCCTGCACCGATATCACCCTTTTATTCTAATGGTGATTTTTTGAAAATTGAAGTATAGTTGATGTATTAATACAATATTGCATTAGTTTCAGGTGTCCAGCTAGTGATTTGGTTATATATATATATATATATATATATATATATATGTTTCAGGTTATTTTCCTTGATAGTTATTACAAGGTATTAAGTATAGTTCCCTGTGCTAAATAGTGAATCCTTGTCGCTTGTATAGTAGTTTGTATCTGTTAATTCCTTATGTGTTGTATGTTAATCGCTTCAGTCGTGTCCGACTCTTTGCAACCCCATGGACTGTAGCCCCCCCAGGCTCCTCTGTCCATGGAATTCTCCAGGCAAGAATACTGGAGTGGGTTCCCATTCCCTTCTCCAGGGGATCTTCCTGACCCAGGGACTGAACCCAAGTCTCCCACGTTGCAGGTAGATTCTCTACCATCTGAGCCATACTCCTAATTTATCCTAATTAGGAGTTAATTCCATACTCCTAATTTATCCCATTCCCCTGCTTCCCTTTTGGTAACCATAAGTTTGTTTTTCTGTATCACTGAGTCTATTTTGTATACAGATTCATTTGTATTATTATTTTATTTTTGTTTTTTTTGGAAGTTTTTTTCCTTCTTTAATTCACAAGGCACCTTCTGCTCCAAAGTTTAATCACCTAGTTGATCAGTAAAACATGCCATATTCAGATGAAAAAAATCAATTGTTATTCCAGTTACTATTTCCCACTTAGCACTTTAGTTTATTAAATCAGATCCTGGTGAGAATTATTAGATATAGGGATGACACAGAGCTCTACGCTTCTAAAGTGCACGACCAGACTGAGCTGTGGTGTGTCTGTGCTGTGCCCAGTCGCTCAGTCGTGTCCAACTCTTTTGTGACTGCACGGACTGTAGCCCGCCAGCCTCCTCCGTCCAAGGGGATTCTCCAGGCAAGAATGCTGGAGTGGATTGCCATACCCCATCTAGGGGATCTTCCCAACCCACGGACGGAACCCAGGTCTCCCGCATTGCAGGCGGAGATTCTTTACTGTCTGAACCACTGGAGAAGCCCAAGAATACTGGAGTGGGGAGCCCATCCCTTCTCCAGGGGAACTTCCCAACCCAGGAATCAAACTGGGGTCTCCGGCATTGCAGGTGGATTCTTTACCAACTGAGCTACCAGGGAAGCCCTAGAGTGTCTGTATATTCAGTTAATCAGTCAGTGTTGATTGAGTGCACACTGTGTAGCAGGAATCCAGCAGTCAAAGAGGCACATGTGTTCTCGGTCCTCCTGGAGCTTGCAGTCCAGTGAGGAAGATACGGTCACAAGCACAGTGTAATATATTTGATGGATAGGCTTTACTTTTGCTTCACTATATTTATTCACTCTACAGTAGCTGTTTGGGTGACATTTGCCCCTGCCATTTACACGTGTGTAATTGGAAGCATCTCTGCAGAGTGTATAGACTTCTCAGCTCCTAAAACACCTTTAGTAAAGAAAGGTAGAGATTATGACCATGTGAATTAGACCTTCATTTTATTTTTGGAATCTGTTCACCAGCCTCTGAAAGGGCATGATTAACATCATGTGGTTCTTAGCTTCTCTAACAGGGCATCAGTGTACAAATGCTGTAACAGTTTAGTGAGAGCTTTAGTGTTATGCCACGAGGTAAAATAAATTGTAGGGTGAAGTACATGTAACCTTACCATTCCTTATGGCTCTTGTTACAACTCAGGTCCTCTTCACAAATTGAGGTGAAGCTGGGTGATTCAACAGATTGTGTCTTTATAAGCTGTCGTTTATGAAATTGGTAAACTCTCAAAACAAAAGTAAAAACAAAAAACACAACAAACCCACCCCACAACCCTATGATTAGCATGCAATGAATAATTCCTATACAGGCGGATCTGTAATATACCCTGGTCATGTCTTAGAATTGCATCTTTCTTGATCAAGCACCCTCCATTCAGTTCAGTTCAGTTCAGTTCAGTCGCTCAGTCGTGTCCGACTCTTTGTGACCCCATGAATAGCAGCACGCCAGGCCTCCCTGTTCATCACCATCTCTCGGAGTTCACTCAGACTCACGTCCATTGAGTCTGTGATGCCATCCAGCCATCTCATCCTCGGTCGTCCCCTTCTCCTCCTGCCCCCAATCCCTCCCAGCATCAGAGTCTTTTCCAATGAGTCAACTCTTCGCGTGAGGTGGCCAAAGTACTGGAGTTTTAGCTTTAGCATCATTCCTTCCAAAGATATGCCAGGGTTGATCTCCTTCAGAATGGACTGGTTGGATCTCCTTGCAGTCCAAGGGACTCTCAAGAGTCTTCTCCAACACCACAGTTCAAAAACATCAATTCTTCGGTGCTCAGCCTTCTTCACAGTCCATCTCTCACATCCATACATGACCACAGGAAAAACCATAGCCTTGACTAGACGGACCTTAGTCGGCAAAGTAATGTCTCTGCTTTTGAAAATACTATCTAGGTTGGACATAACTTTTCTTCCAAGGAGTAAGCATCTTTTAATTTCATGGCTGCAGTCACCATCTGCAGTGATTTTGGAGCCAAGAAAAATAAAGTCTGACACTGTTTCCACTGTTTCCCCATCTATTTCCCATGAAGTGATGGGACCAGATGCCATGATCTTCATTTTTGAATGTTGAGCTTTAGGCCAACTTTTTCGCTCTCCTCTTTCACTTTCATCAAGAGGCCTTTTAGCTCCTCTTCACTTTCTGCCATAAGGGTGGTGTCATCTGCATATCTGAGGTTATTGATATTTCTCCCGGCAATCTTGATTCCAGCTTGTGCTTCTTCCAGTCCAGCGTTTCTCATGATGTACTCTGCACCCTCCATTAATCAGTCTAATTTTTAAGTAGCCTTTACCTTGGACAGGTCCTGAAAAATTTCTTCTTCCTGGTTGTCTCATGGTCTCAGCGCTTGGTACGAGCTGTTTTGTCCCACATAGGCCGAAAACAATGAAGACACCCTTGCCTGCAACTGAAAAGAGTCTTTCCTAGAACCTCCTTCAGTCTTCTTATCTTCTTTTTCCATATTAGGAAACAGTGAGCCTTAAACATTTAAGTGACTTGTTCAAGGCTTACACTCTGCACAGTCTGGAGAGAGCTGAATTCCTGACTTGCTCTGTCCACTGCATTTCATGACCAGGTAGTGTATTAACTGTCTTATTATCAATTACCCAATTTATCAATTACCCAAATGCCTAAAATTGTTGAAAAAAATATATAATAAACTTATGAGAGAATGTATGTTTCTGTGATTTTCATAAATATAAGATGGTCACTCATTTGAATATTTTTGAAAAACCAAGGTTTAAATGAAACTTGGAAGCCCTGGTGACAGTCTATGAATTTCTTTGTAGAAGTAAAAGAACTCAGTGGAGTTCTGATACTGAGTATGTCACAGTGAAAGCTCCATCGTCTGATTAAGTAGCAACAGAAAACACTATCCTGAAGAAATTTACTAACAATGTGTATGTGTGTATGTGTGTATATATATATATATATATAGAGAGAGAGAGAGAGAGAGAGAGAGCATGCACGCATATCCCTACTGAGTGCCTTACAATTTTCAATCAACTTTATTGAGGTATAATCTATATATAATAAAATTCACCAATGCTCAGTGATGAGTTTTGATAATACATGTACAGTTTGTCACTATGACTACAATCATGAGCTGCTAGAATATTTCTATCACTTCTCAATGTTCTCTTGTGTCCCTTTGCAGTGAGTCTTTCCCACTCCCCCAGTGCCAGCTCTTAGCAGCCCTAATCTGCTTTCTGTCACTATAATGTTACCATTTTTATAGTTTCATAAAAATGGACTCTTCTGTACATAGCTTTTTGTATCTGACTCTCCCTGGGAGCAGTACTTTTAAGACTTGTCCCTGTTGTTGCATGTGTTAGTAGTTTGTTCCTTTTTTATTGCTGAGTAGTATTCCACGGTGAGGTCGTGCTACAATTGTTTATCCATTTTGCAGTTTATGGACATGTTGATGGTTATGAGCTTTTGAGTACAGATCTTTAAATGGCCATAATGTTCTCCATTGTCTTGGGTTAACACCTATGAGCAAGGTTGCTAGATCAGGTGGTAAGTGTATGTTTTAGTTAATGAGATACCAAGAGGCTCTTTTCCAAAGTGGCTGTACCATTTGGAATCCCTACCACTTATGTATGAGAGTTCCAGTTATTCCACATCTGTGCCAACACTGGATAAGATTAGTCTCTTTAATTTTGGTTCATCTAGTAGGTGTGTATAGTGGTATCTTTCTGGTTTTGATTTGCATTTCCCTTATGATTAATGATGATCATAATGATGTTGACCATTCATGGTCTGACTGGCCGTTTGTTTATCTGCTTTGTAGAAATGTTCAAATCTTTTGCCATTTGGTACTGGTGGTCTCCTATTCAGTTCAGTTCAGTTCAGTCGATCAGTCATGTCCGACTCTGTGACCCCATGAATTGCAGCACTCCAGGCCTCCCTGTCCATCACCAACTCCCGGAGTTCACTCAGACTCATGTCCATCGAGTTGGTGATGTCATCCAGCCATCTCATCCTCGGTCGTCCCCTTCTCCTCCTGCCCCCAATCCCTCCTAGCATCAGTCTTTTCCAATGAGTCAACTCTTCACATGAGGTGGCCAAAGTATTGGAGTTTCAGCTTTAGCATCATTCCTTCCAAAGAACACCAGGACTGATCTCCTTTAGAATGGATTGGTTGGATCTCCTTGCAGTCCAAGGGACTCTCAAGAGTCTTCTTCAGCACCACAGTTCAAAAGCATCAATTCTTCGGCGCTCAGCTTTCTTCACAGTCCAACTCTCACATTCATATATGACTACTGGAAAAGCCATAGCCTTGACTAGACGGACCTTTGTTGGCAAAGTAATATCTCTGGTTTTCAATATACTATCTAGGTTGGTCATAACTTTCCTTCCAAGGAGTAAGCGTCTTTTAATTTCATGGCTGCAATCATCATCTGCAGTGATTTCGGAGCCCAAAAAATGAAGTCTGACACTGTTTCCACTGTTTCCCCATCTATTTGCCATGAAATAATGGGACCAGATGCCATAATCTTAGTTTTCTGAATGTTGAGCTTTAAGCCAACTTTTTCACTCTCTTTCACTTTCATCAAGAGGCTTTTTAGTTCCTCTTCACTTTCTGCCATAAGGGTGATGTCATCTGCATATCTGAGGTTATTGATATTTCTCCTGGCAATCTTGATTCCAGCGTGTGCTTCTTTATTTAGTTGTAAAAGTTCTTTATATATTCTGGATACAAGTCCTTTATCCAATATTTGTTTCAAAGATATTTTCTTCCATCTGTGGCATGCCTTTTCATTTTCTTAATAGAGTCTTTCACAGAGCATAAGTTTTAACTTTTAAGTTTAATTTATAAATTTATAAATTTTGAGCTTTTTGTATCTTACCTGTTTTGCCTATTCCAAGATTGCAAAGATTTTGGCCTGTGTTTTCTCCTAGAAGTTGTATAGTCTTAGTTTTTATGTTTAGCTCTGAAACTCATTTTGAGTTAGTTTTTATTTATCATTTGAGGTAAGGGTCAAGGGTCATTTTTTTAATGTATAGATTTCTGATTGTTTCCTCACTATTTGATGAAAAAAGTAATCTCCCCTTATTGACCACAAATATACATATGTACTTCCCTGGTGGCTCAGATGATAAAGAATCCGCTGCAGTGCAGGAAACCTGGGTTTGATCCCTGGGTCCAGAAGATTCCCTGGAGAAGTGAATGGGTACCCACTCCAGTATTCTTGCCTGGAAAATCCCATGGACAGAGGAGCTTGGCTGGCTATAGTCCATGGGTGGCAAAAGAGTCAGACACAACTGAGGGAATAATACTTTCACTTTTCACGCATACGTATGTGTGTGTCCCAGTCTAGTTTGGGATCCTCTGCTCTCTTCAGTTCATCTGAATATCTTGTGTCATGCCAGACACACACAGTCTTCTTTGTTTTTTTTCTTTAACGTCATGCGGCATGTGGCATTTTAGTTCCCCGACCAGGGCTGGAACCTGTTTCCCCTGCAATGGAAATCTGGAGTCCCAACCGCTGGACCACAGGGAATTCCCACATGCTGTCTTAATTATTATTGCTTTTCTTTAAATCAGTTAGTATAAGTCCTCCAAATTTCTTTTTTTCCAAAATAGTTTTGACCTGTCTAGGTCCTGTGCATTTCCATCCAAGTTTAAGAGTCCATTTGGCAATTTCAACAAAAACCTTGCTGGGATTTTGATTGGAATTTCATTTTATCAGTAGATCAATTTGCTAGAAATTGACAGCTAAGAAATACTGAGAATTGAAAAGATCTGTTGGGCCTTGATTTTGGATATTTATTGCATTTTACTAATATCCACAAACTCAATTTTATTTATTATTTTTATTAATATTCTCTGAAAATGCTGAAAAAAATTTTGTGAAGTTTTTCAACTTCCCCTTATATGACTAAAAAAAGATTTTTACCAGACAGCATATGACCAGCTCTTAGATTTGATTCCTTTTTCTGGTGAGCAAATGAAAAAAGGGAAAGAAGGGAGAAAATAACTTTTCAGTGACCTAGCAAGATCTTTACAGCTGTTAAACCATGTGTAAACCAGTGACATTTTAAGCCCAGATCTTATCACCATTGTGTAAAATTAATATAATCATCCTCCAGGCCAGTGCTTTTCAGAGTATGGTTTCTGAAACCATCAGTATCAGGTGGAAATCTTCCTTCTTGGAAGTTCAGCCCTGCCCCAGACAGGCTAAATCAGAAACCGGGAGGGGGGCCAGCATAAGCCCTCCCCCTGATTCTAAGTTAAAGACCCGCTGTCATGGGCTTTTTTTTTAAAAAAAACAGCTTTATTAAGGTATAATCAGTTCAGTTCAGTTCAGTCGTTCAGTCGCTCAGTTGTGTCCGACTCTTTGCGACCCCATAAATCGCAGCACACCAGGCCTCTCTGTTCATTACCATCTCTCAGAGTTCACTCAGACTCACGTCCATCGAGTCCGTGATGCCATCTAGCCATCTCATCCTCGGTCGTCCCCTTCTCCTCCTGCCCCCAATCCCTCCCAGCATCAGAGTCTTTTCCAATGAGTCAACTCTTCGCATGAGGTGGCCAAAGTACTGGAGTTTCAGCTTTAGCATCATT
>SJYT01063490.1:0-146476 GCA_006410635.1 Cephalophus harveyi
GGCCAGTCATCTAGTCCCTCAGCGACAGCAACAGGCATTCTGCCAGACCCTGTCCATTCTGCCCACCTGACGGAAAACTGTGGATCAAAAGGCACTCTGGGAAGCAACTGCAAAGGGTAGCAGCGTCTCCTGATTTCAGAGAAACCGGGGCACCAAAGATACTTCTCCTCAGTGCACTTTTATAATGTGAAAAGAAGTCCAAAAGCAAAGACTATCAAAGGCCATCCAGCAGTCTGTTAAAATGTCGGCTCACGCTTCCAGCTGCATACTTGAAATAACACATTCGATCTGTCTTCTAATCCTCAGCTCAGCTTGGTCTATGTATCAAGCTTGTTCAGTTGCCAAGTAGTGTCCAACTCTTTGCAACCCCCTGGACTGCAGCATCCCAGGCTTCCCTGTCCCTCACCATCTCCCAGAGTTTGCCCAAGTTCATGTCCATTGAATCGGTGATGCCATCCAACCATCTCCATCCTCTTCTCCTTCTGTCTTTAGTCTTTCCCAGCATCAGGGTACTTATCTTGAATTCAAAGAATGTTTGAATCTTTAAGGTGCTAAAGAATGTAAAGACTGACACAACACTCCTGTGAACTGTCTGAAAGAGTTACCTGCTAGAAAAAAAAGTTTTCATTACAAAGTACATGTGTATAATAACAAATTCAGGCAATACATGCACACAGTAAAATGAGACAAGTCTCTTGCAGCCCTGAGGTAACTACAGCTATTTGGTAAGCTTAAAATTTGAGTCGGCAATAAAATTCTGTGTATTGTTCAATAAATCATGTTATTGTCTCTTACTTCCTAGAAGGGATATCTAGCTACACGACCTACAAAATGACATATCCTTCTTCTATGGAAGATGTATTATGATTTACTCAGATACAAAAAAAAACCCACTATATTGAGCTTTACTTCTTCCAGTGTCCCTATTCTCACTTATCTTTTCCTTTAATATGATTGTAGTCATCATTTAAAAATTCTAACACTAATGGCCGCCAAAGGAATGGGACTAAAAGCAACTCATAGTTAACCTCTTCCTATCTAAATCACAATCTGTTTTCACTTACCTTTAGCGCACTGGCTGGTATTAGCAGTCAGAAATAAAATACCAATTTTGTTTTAATGCCAAGTCAGTAGATAAGGAAGGGTGGATCCCTCAAATAAATATGCCAGGGGTCTAAATAAATTGCAGAAAGCTTAAGTTTTCTCTCTTAAGCTTTATTTTACTTTGATTTCACCTCAAGCATCAGTAGAAATTGAGTCTTTAGCAGCCCACATTCTGACTGTTTCAGCAAGGACTTTTTACCTACCTACAGAAACCTTCTGAAGAGACACAGGAAAATAACTTAGAAAATGACCTACTTAGCAAGAAACTTACTTAGTAAATGACCTAAGAATTTCTTGCTGCTATATCCTAAAGATACAATTTAAATGCTGGAGAGGGTGCAGAGAAAAGGGAACCCTCTTACACTGTTGGTGGGAAAGTGTGAAGATTCCTTAAAAAACTGGAAATAGAACTGCCATACGGCTCAGCAACCCTACCGCTGGGCATACACACTGAGGAAACCAGAATTGAAAGAGACACGTGTAGCCCAATGTTCATCACAGCACTGTGTACAATAGCCAGGACATGGAAGCAACCTAGATGTCCATCGGCAGACAGGTGGATAAGAAAGCTGTGGAATATACATATACATATACACAATGGAATATTACTCAGCTATTAAAAAGAATGCATTTGAATCAGTTCTAATAGGGTGGATGAAACTGAAGCCTATCATACCGAGTGAAGTAAGTCAGAAAGAAAAACACCAATACAGTATATTAATGCATATATATGGAATTTAGAAAGATGGTAACGATGACCCTGTATGTGAGACAGCAGAAGAGACACAGATGTAGAGAACAGACTTTTGGACTCTGTGGGAGAGGGAGAGGGTGGGGTGATTTGGGAGAACAGCATTGAAACATGTATATTACCATATGTGAGGTAGATCGCCGGTCCAGTTTCGATGCATGAGACAGGGTGCTCAGGGCTGGTGCACTGGGACGACCCTAAGGGATGGGATGGGGAGGGAGGTGGGAGGGTGGTTCAGGATGGGGGAGACATGTACCCCCATGGCTGATTCATGTCAGTATATGGCAAAAACCACTACAATATTGTAATTCAGTTCAGTTCAGTCACTCAGTTGTGTCCGACTCTGCGACGCCATGAACCACAGCACGCCAGGACTCCCTGTCCATCACCAACTCCCGGAGTCTATGTCGGTGATGCCATCCAACCATCTCATCCTCTGTTGTCCCCTTCTCCTCCAGCCCTCAATCTTTCCCAGCATCAGGGTCTTTTCAAATGAGTCAGCTCTCCGCATCAGGTGGCCAAAGGCCAAAAGGTGGGCAAAGTAAAGTAATTAGCCTCCAATTTAAAAAAAGGTACGATTTAAAATGTTATTGCTGGACTTCTTTGCCAGTCCAGTGGTTAAGACTCCAAGCTCCAGTGGAGGGGGGATGGGGAGGCAGGTTTGATCCCCGGGGGACTAAAATTGCACATGCTGCCCAGCCAAAAACAAATGAAACATTGTTGCTAGTAAAGTGCCCAAATAAGTAGTATCCCCAGCCTACACAACTGGAAAAGTAACCACAAGGAAAAGAACAGTTGAGGGCTGGGGGTAGCTTCTGTCCACAGCATGGGGAGGACAGGAAGCCAGAGAGGCAGGCCAGCTCTGACAGGCTTTTCTTAAAGCTCAAGAGTTCAGGAGACAAACCCAGAAGCATCAACTACTTTCCTTAAAGAAAGCACTTTATTTTCCATTTAAACAACTTGGTCACGGTACATTATTTTACATGAATGGCAGTCATTTTTTAAATCTCCATTTAAAAGGCCTTGTGTCTTGAGTCTGAGGTGATAAGACGATATGAATACAAGTATAAAAACAGTGCAAAACGTTTAGCCCACAGCCTCCAGAGCTGGCTTCAGCAATCCCCTCTAACGTTGCTGAGCTAGTTACATTAAATATGAAATATAATATTAAATAAATTTTCCTGGGCTTCCTCTAGTCTAACATCAGACCCAGAAATGCAATCAAATGAAGCCCTAACAACTCAAACCGTCAGAATCACACAGACTCTAGGATCACAACAGGATGAGTTTGTGAGTTCTGTAACACAGCATCTTGTCAGTGGCACCATCTGAAGAAACAGCGGATTTTAGTTGCATCCGTAACTAGAATAGACTAGCTGTGGTTTTAAAGCTTTGCTCTTAAAAGTATGATTTTTCTAGAAGTAAAAGATGCCATCAGGAAGGTTAGAGTCGTGACAAGTCACAGGCCCGACGGAAATAGTCACAACCCCTAAAGGTCTCTGTTCAACCAGGTTTTGACCTGCTGCTGATACTACAGTGAAAAGCTTTGTGCCACCTGAAGTGGGAATAACTATCCATTAGAAACAGGATTAAATGTAGCTGATTTTGCAAAAAGTTTGTATTAGTCAAAACAAACATCCACAAGAACATACTGAATTTTCTTCAGCATTAAGTGAAGCTTGGTTCTCATTCACCACCTGCATCACCTTTGTGATGTTTAATACAAAATGGCACACTTGTCAAGCTGCTGATGAGAAAACCATTTTCCAAACAGGTGCCTCAAGCAAAAGTCTCCATTATCCATTTCTTATTTGAGGAAGTGCTTTTTAAAATACAGGATACCAAAATATGGCTAAAAGGAAGTTGTCATATAATCCTACTTACCTAAAGAGACCTTAAACCTCACAAAACATTAATTTTTAAACATCCTGGTTAAAACTGTGCTTCAAGATGTCATATTTTTGCTTATATAAGTTGAGTTTTATAATAAAAAAAGTTAACATCCTACCCAAAGGAAATAGCCTATTAAGCAGATGGTCACTCTTACAGAGAACCTTACCAGCATTGTGTCTTCTGGCAGTGGAAGATTCTAGTATAGAAAATTTTTTCTTGCTAAAAATTTTACAAGTACCAAGGACTATTGCATAAGAGAAAGTCCGTAGCAGTCTTTCTGCTAGGCAGATGGTACAGTGGAAGACAAGTACTTCATTCACCAAAGGAAACCAGCACTACCTGGAAAGCAAAGATTTACAGGATCCTAAAGACACACACGTGGGTGGCTGACATGAGAAAGGCAGCCCAGCGTCTCCAAAACACACTTAAGGCTTGACTTCAGCAGCATCAGAGAAACCTGCCAGAAAGGCATTGTCAGCGGATGGTCAGCTTGCTTCAGGTGTGACCAGCAGTAACCACAAAGTACTCTTTGGGTAGCATAAGAAACGTTTTTAAGTATTGAAGGATTTTCTCCCTTTATGCAGTCCTGATTATTAATGGTTTCTCCCTCTGATCTTCCAGTGGACCCCTTTCTCTTCCCCAGGAAGAGGACACAGTGGCAAGACTGACCATAATGTAAGTGGTCAGATCACAGTATTTCATTTAGTAAACTCCACATCCAGTATGTTTAACAGAGGCTGAGAATGTGGGGTGACGGGGAGACCCACTTTTTCTGCACTATATTGGGGCAAGCCTGCTCTTATGGCCAAGAAACTGTGGGCTTCAGGTTTGCTGGGCAATTCCCCACGGTTACCACCACCTTTCTCTGGGGCTCATTCATTCACAGAGGCCTTGTCCTTTAAAAGAACAAAATCCCTCATATGGTTCCGGATGGTAAAAAGGCTTGAAAGTCCAGGAGGACAGCTAGAGGGCGTCCCAGAGTCTACAGAAACTGCTCACAGATAGGCCTTGGCTGCCGCTCCTTTTGGTGCAAATACTTCAATAGGCTTTTACCTCCACAAAACCAGTGAGCTTTGCAAAGGTGTGTGCTTTCTTCTGTAAAGTGCCAATCAGGAAGTTCTCAAAGAACTTGAAACAAGCACCTTAATTCCAATCAGCCAGAATAATATGTAAAGAAAGTCCTTATCTGAGTGAGGGGAAACAGTGAATTGCCCATCCAGGTAACTCTACTGGGGGCGTGTTGTTATAAAGATGGTGATCACTCCTCATTCTCCCAAATAAGTTTGGTCTTTTGAGTACTCATCTTCAGCTGGGGCCTTCCCAGGTGGCACCAGTGGTAAAGAATCTGCTTGCCAACGCAGGAGCTGTGAGAGACGCAGGTATGAACCCTGGGTCGGGAATATCCCTGGTGGAGGAAATGGCATCCCACTCCAGTATTCTTGCCAGGAGAATCCCATGGACAGAGGAGCCCGGGGGGCTACAGTCATGGGGTCACAAAAGGGACACAACTGAGCGTCTGAGCAGACACACATCTTCAGCACATTGTATTTTCACTGTTGCTAAAGATTTGGCCAGAGGCCAAGATTACCAACTATCCTAACATTTCTGTAAATTTTATTATTGTCAATTGCTAAACAATCTGAGTTAGCTATGAATCTGGCATTCAAGAGACTACAATCAGAGATTTCTGGCCACATGTGCTGTCCTTGACATTATTACTCTCTCTTATATCCAACCCATACATAATGGAATTAGTTATATCAGCTCCAATGAATTCCAAATGAATGCCTGATTCTGGGCCAGGGATAGGGCATTACCATACAAACCACAGACTGCTAATATCCAGACTTGCTCTTTGGCTCATCATCAATGTAATATGGAGTCTATCATTCATTAAACAGTCCATCTCTGGGGAGAGCAATGACAAGCTTGTATAAAAATGTGGTCTGTGTCTTGAGGAGAGCCTTGATTAATGGCAGGACTAGGGGTGGTGCCAGCTGCAGAGGGCAGAGATGTACAAGTAGCAGTGTTTCCTCTCGACCTTTATAAACCTCTTGCTACAGCAGCACACACCCAGAAAGACTGGAAAAGCTGGCAATATTTTTCCTATGTTAAGCTATAAGCCAAGGCAAATTTAAGGACTCATGAATTCTTTGAGGTTCTACAAAGAAGTACAGGTACAAAACCAAGTATTTCAAGAGGGTATTTTCCCCATGTGAAATCAATTGCCTCGTCTTTTCTATGGCAGAATGGGCCCATGCCAAATAGTTAATCCTTTATACATTTTCCATTTTGAGATATGATTAAAGAAACAATTTAGGAAGAACTAGGGAAGAACAGTAATCTATTAATTAGTGGAAACCACATATATACTCTGTTTCTTCTCTCCCAGGGAGACACTTCTATCTTGGGCAAGGTGAATGAGAAGGTGCAAGTTAAGTGGAAGACATCAATCAGCCGCTTAAGAGAGAGCTCATGCCAGAACAATGTGAATGCCCAAAGACTGGTTTTTGCAACTTAGTGCTGTTACTGACAGTATCTGTATTACTTATGTGAACAAAAACATCAAGCCCTTGATATAACCAGCCACCCTACCCAGAAAGAGGGTGAACTGTCTCCCATAGGAGTGTCTGTTCTTGTCCAGTCATTGTCACAAGTGTGCAAGCACCTGACCAGGCGAAACATGGGAAGAAGAAAACATTGATGCCTCCTGGAGTTACCTGGAGTAAATCCAAGCAGAATAAATACTTAAGAAGTAAATATAAGAACGCATCACCTAAACTCATGACCACTGTACATTATACTAGTAATAAATATCTTAAAATCATCAACTATCCTTTTAATATCAGATGATAGCATAAATCCATCTGGTCATCTGTTTGAGTAGTTAACATCTAATCCTTCAGAAAGAGAAATTCCCCTAACTGTACAACATGTTATGTGAGGATCTGTTTTTCACTCTGAAATGCTGAAAACGGATTACTCCAATAATACTAGCTTCAATATTCTGACCTACAAATATTTTTTCCAGTCTTAGGATTCTCCTAATAATATTTCATACCTCCTTGCTGCTTTAGTTGTTTTTCCATGTTTTCTACAAACCTCATCCCTCACGGGACCCCCGCCCCCCAACATCCACTCTGTGAGGTAGCCAGGGCAGGCATCAGTACCCACTTGACAGGCGAACCTGAGACTTGGCGAAGGGACTTGACTGAGGGTCACATGGCTATTCAGAATTGAAAGAGGGACTAGAAACTCCTGATCCAAGGCTCTTTCTCCCACAGTAATGGGTGGGAACTGCTTTATCCGTTTGTGCATTAGCAATCCGCAACTTATGGTGATTTAGTTAGTTAGTAAGGTGACTGGAAAGGAATGGCTCTACTTTTACCTCTTATATATAAAAATCTCTTTTAAGTTATGAAGTCAGAAAAATTCATTTTTTCCCAGTCCAGCGCCTAAACCTGAGCATGGCCCTATAATGCCTTTAGGAAACAAGGGATAAACATGAGCATCCTGCGTGTACCGAGGTGTCCGACGCAAGGGAGCAGAGGGAGGAGCCACCCCCCGACCCCTGGAGCCGTACAGAAGGCACTTCAGACAATGTCCTCGGCGGGGTGGGGGAAGGGGTGCGCGCCCAGGGTGGAGAACTGGTGCCAGTTCCGCAGGAAGCCCCGATTGTACTGGCCTGTGTCCACAATGAGCCCGCAGAGCAGCCGGCGCCCCGTCTTCTGTCGCAGGGCCTGCTGCACCTCCCTCTCGGTCACGTTGTAGCTGATGTTTATCAGCTGGATTAGGAAGATGTAGGCCATGCTCCCCGTGATGATCACAGAGTACCACACGCAGGTGAAGCACAGAGCCGAGCTGGGAACGGGAAAAGGCAGGTCAGGGCGGCCGACGCGTCACGCTGAGAAAGCCGTCCCCGGGAAACATTTTACACACGCAGTACTTACTCCTAAGGACTCTGGCACCTTCCCTGATTACCCCATCTTTCCCATCCTCGGAGTGCCAATAACCTGCTTCGTTTATGACTATTAAGATGTCCTATTTTATCGTTACTGGTGCCCCCTTTCCTGGGGTGTGAAGCGGGAACAGCAAGGACCCTTCTGTGTGTTTTGCAGCCCCCATACAACCAACACAGTACCTGACACAACACCATTCAAAATCTATTTGCTGAATGAGTAATTCCTAAATTGTTTTCAATGCAGAAGAAAATAAAGGCGCCGTGAGATTGCCGAAAACGTCCCTCAAGCAACTGTGGGTGGGAACCCAGGAGCAATGCTAAGGTTATTCATCTCCGTCCTCTGAGGTTGCCGAGCACAAGTGAGAGCACAGCCCCCGCACAGGCGGCCCTTCCTGGTCAGCTCTGCAGCAGCATCAGGAGCACGGCCACGTTTCAAACCCCACCGCCTCGAGCCAAACAAAACCCCACAGGGCACGAAAGCCCCTTCCCGCTCATCTGATGTCTGCCAATTGGTTATCTGCAGTCAACATGTGCAAATGAGTTAGCTGGAAACTGGTTCAGAATCTTCACTGGTAAGCTGAAAGGGACCTCGGGGATGATTAAAGCACTACAAAGATGAGGACAACTAAGACCCAGCGAGGAGACATGAATCGTTGGTCCACTGCACAGAGAACATAGTAGCTGGACTATGTTCCTCATTTCATTTATGAGGCCCACAGACGGTCTAGAAAACTCATGCATAACTTAGTACTCATTACTAACATACTCAAAACTCATTACTAACATACTCAAAACTCATTACTAACATACAAGGACCCTCAAGGTCCTTTGCTTTCTTCTGTTTGTTTTCAAGACACTCTGCTTTGTCTGCCCAGGCGCTTGTCTGTACCAGTCCATGGACAGCTCTGCTCCTTGCTATTACAGACCTAGACATTCACGGGCATTAGAATAGATGGACCCTCCTTGGGTTGAGTGTCCTTTCTTCTGTATGTTGAGAGTCTTCATAGGTTGTGAAATTCTTTAGTAACTACTATTCTTAGTGGCTTGTGATAAATGTCCTAAAGCAGAGTTTTGCGTGAGGAAGGGTGGGGGGGGTTGGCCAAAGCTACAGAACTTCCAGCTTCTGTTAAAACATGGCAATCCCCACACTATGTAAATGGGCCCCAACCTAAAAACGCTGAAGGAAATTTTGACCTAGATACTACAGTGATCATGAGTGGTGATTTAAAAAAAAAAAAGTAGAACAGAAAAAGAAAAAATCAATGGAGGTTAAATAGAAAAGAAAGGTTACAGAGATTAAGCATTTCAGAAAAGGGTCAGAAGCAATACATTAAGACTGGGCTTCAGAGCACTAGAAAGCAGCAGTGAAGTGAAACGTCCCCTGCTACTCATCCCTGGAGACTGAGCGTTACTGCAGTTTCACTGTCGCTGCCTTTGGCATGCCAGTGGTCACCTTAAGTCCCCAAGTAAGCCTGGTCTTACCTGGAGAGCACTAGTTCCTCACTTTTTAAGGTCCGCGCTCCTTCTGACATCACCCGAGAAAAATGCACATATTCACTGCACAGCTGTGTACTAGCAATTCTGAGGCTACCCAGCATCCCTAGAACCTGTCCCATGTTTTGGGTGAGAACTCCTCACCCAGCCACAGGTCACAGCCCCTTATGCTGACTGCAAATCCACTCCCCCTCCCAGGGGCCCCTGTATGGGGATCTCACCTGTAATTTGCATAAACTCCAGGGCAATAGAAGAGAGCTGTGAAGACACTTCTGTCTGTACAGATGGTGTCCAAGGTCAGCGTTATCCCATATACCGAGGTGAGCAGGAAGACCAAAAGGGCAAGTATAAATGCTTGATGGTTTGATTCTCCGACACAGCTGTTTATCCTCAAAATAGCACAAGGGGGAAGAAAGCAAACATATCTTTAAAAGTTCTCTATGTAACTCAATAAACAAGAAAGCATTTAATACCAGTTATTAAATGCTTAATTAATACAGGTTATTAAATCAGTTATTAAAAAAATATGTTCTCTTGTTTTCCACTTTTAGGGAATTAAAATTTTTTCTGCTGAGAGGTGTACTCTTACATTCTCTAATCTTTGCAAAGTGAAATCATCTCATTAGTTTAAGGACAAGAGTACGTGAAAAGTAAAACATAGCTAAGAAATCTTTCTAGATATTAGTGAGGTCTGTCAGCCAGTGTTAAGAGTTAACACTGTCATCACTGCCATAAGGATAAGATGGCATCAGAGTTATAAACCTTAAAAATGCTAAATCAGAAGTATTACACAGTGTGGGGAAAAAATCCCTATTAAATACACATATTAATAAAAGATCCCAGGAGGTTAGAAACGCAGTGTGGGGCTGGAGAACAGCTCAATAGTATGCAGACTACTTATCTGGTACAGAGTTCTGTGTCATGGCCTTTTGCAGGGCACGCAGATGGGCACATCAGGATAATCCAGTGGGGAGAGATCTCATAAGCAAGGCTGTCAGGCCCTCTGCAAACCAGCGCTTGCAAATAGACCACCACCACCCCACACGCACATACACAGGCATGCATGAGAATAAATGATGAAGACAAAGAAGAAGAAAACCTAAAAATGAAAATACCTGTTTACTCCTAAAGCCCCAGAAAAACAGCTGTCCCTGTTCACAAGCCTTGAACTTAAGTCCGCTTCTGTGCCATCCGGGCAGTCAGCACCCTTTTCCACATCCCCTTCTAAGGGGGAGAGTGGAACATGATCAGAATGCTAGGCGTAAAAAGAGTACTTCACTGACTGTGGCTGCCTCAAGAGCCAGAAAGTTGCGAACAAGCTACTGAGAACATTCATATCTGAATGAATCACACCCCTTTTAAGATTTAGTCAGTGAAGCTGCAACATTTTCTTTAAAAGTCACACTTCACATCTTACGGGCCTCAGGTGTCCTCATCTGTCACTGGGCAGCAGAGAAGTGACCCCCAAAAGCCCACTTCTGCACAAATAACCAAATAGGGGATTATCTGGCAGAGCCTTAAGTCAAGAATGTAGACTAGAAATCACTGGTACATCTAAATGATGGAAGAATACACAGTCAGAGGATAAGTCGCCTAGAGGTACAGGAACATGTTCCTAAGCTCTGTGAGGGAGACGCACCTATACTACTTCTAATACATTCTTTTTTTAAATGTCATTCAACTGTAGATACCTCTCTCTTAGAAAGGAGAAAATGAGGGGCAGCTAAGAAGAGAAAGCCCAAAAAAAAAAAAAATGCCAGAAAGGCATTGTCAGCGGATGGTCAGCTTGCTTCAGGTGTGACCAGCAGTAACCACAAAGTACTCTTTGGGTAGCATAAGAAACGTTTTTAAGTATTGAAGGATTTTCTCCCTTTATGCAGTCCTGATTATTAATGGTTTCTCCCTCTGATCTTCCAGTGGACCCCTTTCTCTTCCCCAGGAAGAGGACACAGTGGCAAGACTGACCATAATGTAAGTGGTCAGATCACAGTATTTCATTTAGTAAACTCCACATCCAGTATGTTTAACAGAGGCTGAGAATGTGGGGTGACGGGGAGACCCACTTTTTCTGCACTATATTGGGGCAAGCCTGCTCTTATGGCCAAGAAACTGTGGGCTTCAGGTTTGCTGGGCAATTCCCCACGGTTACCACCACCTTTCTCTGGGGCTCATTCATTCACAGAGGCCTTGTCCTTTAAAAGAACAAAATCCCTCATATGGTTCCGGATGGTAAAAAGGCTTGAAAGTCCAGGAGGACAGCTAGAGGGCGTCCCAGAGTCTACAGAAACTGCTCACAGATAGGCCTTGGCTGCCGCTCCTTTTGGTGCAAATACTTCAATAGGCTTTTACCTCCACAAAACCAGTGAGCTTTGCAAAGGTGTGTGCTTTCTTCTGTAAAGTGCCAATCAGGAAGTTCTCAAAGAACTTGAAACAAGCACCTTAATTCCAATCAGCCAGAATAATATGTAAAGAAAGTCCTTATCTGAGTGAGGGGAAACAGTGAATTGCCCATCCAGGTAACTCTACTGGGAGCGTGTTGTTATAAAGATGGTGATCATTCCTCATTCTCCCAAATAAGTTTGGTCTTTTGAGTACTCATCTTCAGCTGGGGCCTTCCCAGGTGGCACCAGTGGTAAAGAATCTGCTTGCCAACGCAGGAGCTGTGAGAGACGCAGGTATGAACCCTGGGTCGGGAATATCCCTGGTGGAGGAAATGGCATCCCACTCCAGTATTCTTGCCAGGAGAATCCCATGGACAGAGGAGCCCGGGGGGCTACAGTCATGGGGTCACAAAAGGGACACAACTGAGCGTCTGAGCAGACACACATCTTCAGCACATTGTATTTTCACTGTTGCTAAAGATTTGGCCAGAGGCCAAGATTACCAACTATCCTAACATTTCTGTAAATTTTATTATTGTCAATTGCTAAACAATCTGAGTTAGCTATGAATCTGGCATTCAAGAGACTACAATCAGAGATTTCTGGCCACATGTGCTGTCCTTGACATTATTACTCTCTCTTATATCCAACCCATACATAATGGAATTAGTTATATCAGCTCCAATGAATTCCAAATGAATGCCTGATTCTGGGCCAGGGATAGGGCATTACCATACAAACCACAGACTGCTAATATCCAGACTTGCTCTTTGGCTCATCATCAATGTAATATGGAGTCTATCATTCATTAAACAGTCCATCTCTGGGGAGAGCAATGACAAGCTTGTATAAAAATGTGGTCTGTGTCTTGAGGAGAGCCTTGATTAATGGCAGGACTAGGGGTGGTGCCAGCTGCAGAGGGCAGAGATGTACAAGTAGCAGTGTTTCCTCTCGACCTTTATAAACCTCTTGCTACAGCAGCACACACCCAGAAAGACTGGAAAAGCTGGCAATATTTTTCCTATGTTAAGCTATAAGCCAAGGCAAATTTAAGGACTCATGAATTCTTTGAGGTTCTACAAAGAAGTACAGGTACAAAACCAAGTATTTCAAGAGGGTATTTTCCCCATGTGAAATCAATTGCCTCGTCTTTTCTATGGCAGAATGGGCCCATGCCAAATAGTTAATCCTTTATACATTTTCCATTTTGAGATATGATTAAAGAAACAATTTAGGAAGAACTAGGGAAGAACAGTAATCTATTAATTAGTGGAAACCACATATATACTCTGTTTCTTCTCTCCCAGGGAGACACTTCTATCTTGGGCAAGGTGAATGAGAAGGTGCAAGTTAAGTGGAAGACATCAATCAGCCGCTTAAGAGAGAGCTCATGCCAGAACAATGTGAATGCCCAAAGACTGGTTTTTGCAACTTAGTGCTGTTACTGACAGTATCTGTATTACTTATGTGAACAAAAACATCAAGCCCTTGATATAACCAGCCACCCTACCCAGAAAGAGGGTGAACTGTCTCCCATAGGAGTGTCTGTTCTTGTCCAGTCATTGTCACAAGTGTGCAAGCACCTGACCAGGCAAAACATGGGAAGAAGAAAACATTGATGCCTCCTGGAGTTACTTGGAGTAAATCCAAGCAGAATAAATACTTAAGAAGTAAATATAAGAACGCATCACCTAAACTCATGACCACTGTACATTATACTAGTAATAAATATGCTTAAAATCATCAACTATCCTTTTAATATCAGATGATAGCATAAATCCATCTGGTCATCTGTTTGAGTAGTTAACATCTAATCCTTCAGAAAGAGAAATTCCCCTAACTGTACAACATGTTATGTGAGGATCTGTTTTTCACTCTGAAATGCTGAAAACGGATTACTCCAATAATACTAGCTTCAATATTCTGACCTACAAATATTTTTTCCAGTCTTAGGATTCTCCTAATAATATTTCATACCTCCTTGCTGCTTTAGTTGTTTTTCCATGTTTTCTACAAACCTCATCCCTCACGGGACCCCCGCCCCCCAACATCCACTCTGTGAGGTAGCCAGGGCAGGCATCAGTACCCACTTGACAGGCGAACCTGAGACTTGGCGAAGGGACTTGACTGAGGGTCACATGGCTATTCAGAATTGAAAGAGGGACTAGAAACTCCTGATCCAAGGCTCTTTCTCCCACAGTAATGGGTGGGAACTGCTTTATCCGTTTGTGCATTAGCAATCCGCAACTTATGGTGATTTAGTTAGTTAGTAAGGTGACTGGAAAGGAATGGCTCTACTTTTACCTCTTATATATAAAAATCTCTTTTAAGTTATGAAGTCAGAAAAATTCATTTTTTCCCAGTCCAGCGCCTAAACCTGAGCATGGCCCTATAATGCCTTTAGGAAACAAGGGATAAACATGAGCATCCTGCGTGTACCGAGGTGTCCGACGCAAGGGAGCAGAGGGAGGAGCCACCCCCCACCCCTGGAGCCGCACAGAAGGCACTTCAGACAATGTCCTCGGCGGGGTGGGGGAAGGGGTGCGCGCCCAGGGTGGAGAACTGGTGCCAGTTCCGCAGGAAGCCCCGATTGTACTGGCCTGTGTCCACAATGAGCCCGCAGAGCAGCCGGCGCCCCGTCTTCTGTCGCAGGGCCTGCTGCACCTCCCTCTCGGTCACGTTGTAGCTGATGTTTATCAGCTGGATTAGGAAGATGTAGGCCATGCTCCCCGTGATGATCACAGAGTACCACACGCAGGTGAAGCACAGAGCCGAGCTGGGAACGGAAAAGGCAGGTCAGGGCGGCCGACGCGTCACGCTGAGAAAGCCGTCCCCGGGAAACATTTTACACACGCAGTACTTACTCCTAAGGACTCTGGCACCTTCCCTGATTACCCCATCTTTCCCATCCTCGGAGTGCCAATAACCTGCTTCGTTTATGACTATTAAGATGTCCTATTTTATCGTTACTGGTGCCCCCTTTCCTGGGGTGTGAAGCGGGAACAGCAAGGACCCTTCTGTGTGTTTTGCAGCCCCCATACAACCAACACAGTACCTGACACAACACCATTCAAAATCTATTTGCTGAATGAGTAATTCCTAAATTGTTTTCAATGCAGAAGAAAATAAAGGCGCCGTGAGATTGCCGAAAACGTCCCTCAAGCAACTGTGGGTGGGAACCCAGGAGCAATGCTAAGGTTATTCATCTCCGTCCTCTGAGGTTGCCGAGCACAAGTGAGAGCACAGCCCCCGCACAGGCGGCCCTTCCTGGTCAGCTCTGCAGCAGCATCAGGAGCACGGCCACGTTTCAAACCCCACCGCCTCGAGCCAAACAAAACCCCACAGGGCACGAAAGCCCCTTCCCGCTCATCTGATGTCTGCCAATTGGTTATCTGCAGTCAACATGTGCAAATGAGTTAGCTGGAAACTGGTTCAGAATCTTCACTGGTAAGCTGAAAGGGACCTCGGGGATGATTAAAGCACTACAAAGATGAGGACAACTAAGACCCAGCGAGGAGACATGAATCGTTGGTCCACTGCACAGAGAACATAGTAGCTGGACTATGTTCCTCATTTCATTTATGAGGCCCACAGACGGTCTAGAAAACTCATGCATAACTTAGTACTCATTACTAACATACTCAAAACTCATTACTAACATACTCAAAACTCATTACTAACATACAAGGACCCTCAAGGTCCTTTGCTTTCTTCTGTTTGTTTTCAAGACACTCTGCTTTGTCTGCCCAGGCGCTTGTCTGTACCAGTCCATGGACAGCTCTGCTCCTTGCTATTACAGACCTAGACATTCACGGGCATTAGAATAGATGGACCCTCCTTGGGTTGAGTGTCCTTTCTTCTGTATGTTGAGAGTCTTCATAGGTTGTGAAATTCTTTAGTAACTACTATTCTTAGTGGCTTGTGATAAATGTCCTAAAGCAGAGTTTTGCGTGAGGAAGGGTGGGGGGGGTTGGCCAAAGCTACAGAACTTCCAGCTTCTGTTAAAACATGGCAATCCCCACACTATGTAAATGGGCCCCAACCTAAAAACGCTGAAGGAAATTTTGACCTAGATACTACAGTGATCATGAGTGGTGATTTAAAAAAAAAAAAGTAGAACAGAAAAAGAAAAAATCAATGGAGGTTAAATAGAAAAGAAAGGTTACAGAGATTAAGCATTTCAGAAAAGGGTCAGAAGCAATACATTAAGACTGGGCTTCAGAGCACTAGAAAGCAGCAGTGAAGTGAAACGTCCCCTGCTACTCATCCCTGGAGACTGAGCGTTATTGCAGTTTCACTGTCGCTGCCTTTGGCATGCCAGTGGTCACCTTAAGTCCCCAAGTAAGCCTGGTCTTACCTGGAGAGCACTAGTTCCTCACTTTTTAAGGTCCGCGCTCCTTCTGACATCACCCGAGAAAAATGCACATATTCACTGCACAGCTGTGTACTAGCAATTCTGAGGCTACCCAGCATCCCTAGAACCTGTCCCATGTTTTGGGTGAGAACTCCTCACCCAGCCACAGGTCACAGCCCCTTATGCTGACTGCAAATCCACTCCCCCTCCCAGGGGCCCCTGTATGGGGATCTCACCTGTAATTTGCATAAACTCCAGGGCAATAGAAGAGAGCTGTGAAGACACTTCTGTCTGTACAGATGGTGTCCAAGGTCAGCGTTATCCCATATACCGAGGTGAGCAGGAAGACCAAAAGGGCAAGTATAAATGCTTGATGGTTTGATTCTCCGACACAGCTGTTTATCCTCAAAATAGCACAAGGGGGAAGAAAGCAAACATATCTTTAAAAGTTCTCTATGTAACTCAATAAACAAGAAAGCATTTAATACCAGTTATTAAATGCTTAATTAATACAGGTTATTAAATCAGTTATTAAAAAAATATGTTCTCTTGTTTTCCACTTTTAGGGAATTAAAATTTTTTCTGCTGAGAGGTGTACTCTTACATTCTCTAATCTTTGCAAAGTGAAATCATCTCATTAGTTTAAGGACAAGAGTACGTGAAAAGTAAAACATAGCTAAGAAATCTTTCTAGATATTAGTGAGGTCTGTCAGCCAGTGTTAAGAGTTAACACTGTCATCACTGCCATAAGGATAAGATGGCATCAGAGTTATAAACCTTAAAAATGCTAAATCAGAAGTATTACACAGTGTGGGGAAAAAATCCCTATTAAATACACATATTAATAAAAGATCCCAGGAGGTTAGAAACGCAGTGTGGGGCTGGAGAACAGCTCAATAGTATGCAGACTACTTATCTGGTACAGAGTTCTGTGTCATGGCCTTTTGCAGGGCACGCTGATGGGCACATCAGGATAATCCAGTGGGGAGAGATCTCATAAGCAAGGCTGTCAGGCCCTCTGCAAACCAGCGCTTGCAAATAGACCACCACCACCCCACACGCACATACACAGGCATGCATGAGAATAAATGATGAAGACAAAGAAGAAGAAAACCTAAAAATGAAAATACCTGTTTACTCCTAAAGCCCCAGAAAAACAGCTGTCCCTGTTCACAAGCCTTGAACTTAAGTCCGCTTCTGTGCCATCCGGGCAGTCAGCACCCTTTTCCACATCCCCTTCTAAGGGGGAGAGTGGAACATGATCAGAATGCTAGGCGTAAAAAGAGTACTTCACTGACTGTGGCTGCCTCAAGAGCCAGAAAGTTGCGAACAAGCTACTGAGAACATTCATATCTGAATGAATCACACCCCTTTTAAGATTTAGTCAGTGAAGCTGCAACATTTTCTTTAAAAGTCACACTTCACATCTTACGGGCCTCAGGTGTCCTCATCTGTCACTGGGCAGCAGAGAAGTGACCCCCAAAAGCCCACTTCTGCACAAATAACCAAATAGGGGATTATCTGGCAGAGCCTTAAGTCAAGAATGTAGACTAGAAATCACTGGTACATCTAAATGATGGAAGAATACACAGTCAGAGGATAAGTCGCCTAGAGGTACAGGAACATGTTCCTAAGCTCTGTGAGGGAGACGCACCTATACTACTTCTAATACATTCTTTTTTTAAATGTCATTCAACTGTAGATACCTCTCTCTTAGAAAGGAGAAAATGAGGGGCAGCTAAGAAGAGAAAGCCCAAAAAAAAAAAAACACAAAAAAACCACCTTCAGGAAATGACTGAAAACTAAATTTGTGAAGCTCGAAAAACTGATGACTAAGTGGCAACATCATATACAGCCCACAAATATCTACAAGGTGTAAAGCTGGGAAGGGGAGAGATGAGGATGGAAACAAAGGGAAAGCACACCCGGCGAGGCTCATGAGAGCTTATGTAGGCTCCGCGAGCCTCCAGATCTTTCCAACATACCAGACACAGTGGTGATCCATCCTCCTCACACAGATGCCGCAGATCCGGCAGTGCCACGCCCGGGCTGGCCGCACCAGCTGGCACTTGGCGCACCAGTCCTCCTTCCCTTTGGCCGGGCTTCCGGCCGATGTCCTCGGGGAGTCCTTAGTCTCGTCCTTGGGTGCGCGGTTGTTGAGGCCGCCCGACAGATCTGCGCTGGGGAACCCCTTGGGCTTCTCAGGCCCTTTTCTGTTCAGGCATTCGACCTGGCTGCCACTTAGAGCCCTGTCACTGGGTGCTGGGTTTCTGAGGTAGCCTGGATTCTTCTTGGCTCTGTACAAGGCGAAGAGGATGAGCAATAACCCGCAGGTAAGAAGAGCCAGCCGAGCGGGCCCCACACGCCCCTTGGGGACCACTTCCTGCAGGAACACGTAGTACATGTAGCCCAGAGAGAACAGTCCGAGGCTCAGGAAAAACAGAGTCTGTTCTTTCCTTCTGTGAGTGAGGTAGTAGTACCACAGAGCCAGCACGGGGAGGGAGGTCAAAACCACCGCCCCAAGCAGAAAATGCCAGGAAGCCACGCGGAGGAAGACTGGCAGCAGGAGCAGTGGGGGAAGGATGCTAATGTTAACTTTCTTGGCTCCCCTAAGCCAAGGAATCCGGAGGCGGTCTGAGATCGTGTCCATGATCTTTTCACAGGTCTCAGGCTGCACGGACTTACACGTGATCCATCTATTCAGAAAGAGCACAGAGAAGGCCCGTGGTACATGTCTGTTGAATTAAAAACCACCCCACACTGCAGGCCAGACAGCAAGGTAAATGATAAAAGATGCCAAAGGCCAAGGATTTAACTTCCTTACTATTAAACAAGAGCCTTACAGATTCATGTATAATTTTTTAATTCAAATGAGAAAATGTTTATTTAACAGAACTATTTCTACATGGAACAAATACACGGGAATACACACATATTCCACCTAAGTACTGTTCAGACTTGGGTAGGTGTTGAGACATAAAAATCTCAAAAAAACCATTCACAATCTAGTTGTGAAGACAACATGGGAATTCAAGAAATATTATTAGATAAGTGACAAAATAATAAAATTGCCCAATGAACTATACAGGCCAAACGCTGTAAGGCACGCTCAGAAGAGAGGACACATTTCTGGGTGGAGTCATCACAGGGGTCTTTGTGGGAAAAGGGAGTCTGTGCTGGAACTTGGTGCTGGCTAGTATTCATCTGGGTGGGGAGGAAGGCAAGGAGGCGTTCCGTGGGGAGACCTGCTGCTGTTGCTGCTAAGTCATTCAGTCGTGTCCAACTCTTTGCGACCCCATTGACTGCAGCCTACCAGGCCCCTCTGCCCATGGGATTTCCCAGGCAAGAGTACTGGAGTGGAGTGCCATTGCCTTCTCCTGGAGAGACCTGAGTGCAGCACAAAACCCATCCTGGGCCTGGGGAGTAAACCAGTTCAGGGGGGCAGGGGGTGGCATCAGGAAGAGTAGAGATCACACTCAGTTCAGTGCGGTCCCTCAGTCGTGTCCGACTCTTGGCGACCCCATGGACTGCAGTACGCCAGGCTCCCCTGTCCATCACCAACTCCCAGAGCTTGCTCAAACTCATGTCCATCAAGTCGGTGATTGCCATCCAACCATCTCATCCTCCATCATCCTTCTCCTCCTCCTCTCTCTCTTTCCCAGCATCAGGGTCTCTTCCAGTTCTTCGGATCAGGTAGCCAAAGTATTGAAGTTTCAGCTTCAGCATCAGTCCTTCCAATGAATATTCAGAACTGATTTCCTTTAGGATAGACTGGTTGGATCTCCTTGCAGTCCAAGGGACTCTCAAGAGTCTTCTCCAACACCACAGTCCAAAAGCATCAGTTGTTTGGCACTCAGCTTTCTTTATAGTCCAGCTCTCACATCCATATATGACTACCGGAGAAAAAATGCTTTGACTAGACAGACCTTTGTCAGCAAAGTAATGTCTCTGCTTTTTAATATGCTGTCTAGGTTGGTCATAGGTTTTCTTCCTAGGAGCAAGAGTCTTTTAATTTCATGGCTGCAGTCACCATCTGCAGTGATTTTGAAGCCCCCCCAAATAAAGTCTCTCACTGCTTCCATTGTTTCCCCATCTATTTGCCATGAAGTGATCATGAATTGATCATGACTGGATGCCATGATCTTAGTTTTCTGAATGTTGAGTTTTAAGCCAACTTTTTCACTCTCCTCTTTCACTTTCATCAAGAAGCTCTTTAGTTCTTCTTTGCTTTCTGCCGTTAGTGTGGTGTCATCTGCATATCTGAGGTTATTGACATTTCTCCCAGTAATCTTGATTCCAGCTTGTGCTTCATCCAGCCCAGCATTTCGCATGATGTACTCTGCATATAAATTAAATAAACAGTGACAATATACAGGCTTGACGTACTCCTTTCCCAATTTGGAACTAGTCTGTTGTTCCATGTCCAGTTCTAACTGTTGCTTCTCGACCTGCATACAGATTTCTGAGGAGGCAGGTCAGGTGGTCTGATATTCCCATCTCTTTAAAATTTTTCCAGTCTTTAATGATCCACACAGTCAAAGACGTAGTCAATACAGCAGAAGTAGATGCTTTTCTGGAACTCTCTTGCTTTTTCTATGATCCAATGGATGTTGGCAATTTGATCTCTGGTTCCTCTGCCTTTTCTAAATCCAGCTTGAACATCTGGAAGTTCACAGTTCATGTACTGCTGAAACGTGACTTGAAGAATTTTGAGCATTACTTTGCTAGCGTGTGAAATGAATGCAATTGTGCAGTAGTTTGAGCATTCTTTGGCACTACCTTTCTTTGGGACTGGAATGAAAACTGACCTTTTCCAGTCCTGTGGCCACTGCTGAGTTTTCCAAATTTGCTGGCATACTGAGTGCAGCACTTTCACAGAATCATCTTTTAGGATTTGAAATAGTTCAACTGGAATTCCATCACCTCCACTAGCTTTGTTCCTAGTAATGCTTCCTAAGGCCCACTTGGGTTCACATTCCAGGATGTCTGGCTCTAGGTGAGTGATTATACCATTGTGATTATCTGGGTCATGAAGACCTTTTTTATATAGTTCTTCTGTGTATGCTTGCCACCTCTTCTTAATATCTTCTGCTTCTTTCAAGTCCATACCATTTCTGTCCTTCACTGTGCCCAACTTAGCATGAAATGTTCCCTTGGTATCTCTAACTTTCTTGAAGATCTCCTTATGCAAAATTCAGACTTAAACTGAAGAAAGTAGGAAAAACCACTAGACCATCCAGGTATGACCTAAATCAAATCCCTTACAATTATACAGTGGAAGTGACAAATAGATTGAAGGGATTAGATATGATAGACAGAGTACCTGAAGAACTATGTGTAGAGGTTCGTGACACTGTACAGGAGGCGGTAATCAAGAAAAAGAAATGCAAAAAGGCAAAATGGTTGTCTTACAAATAGCTGAGAAAAGAGATCACACTAGTATGACTCAAATGACAGAGTCTGGTGGACAGGTGGTATTGTTGACTTTTTTGCATACTTAGGCTATTATGGAAAGGAACAGTTGAAGGAAGGATAACATCAATTTTAGAAATTTAGAATTTTAAAGAATAGGGCTAGACCTGGAAATGAATGGGAACTAATTATACGGGAGGCATACAGAGCAGCAGGTTTATGGAAACGCTGGGAGCTCATCTCCAGAGAAGGTTATGGAGAGAAGAGAACTCAGGGGCAGCTCAGGTCTCAAGGGATGGGAGGCAGGAAGAGTTAGTTAGAAGGCTAATGGAAAAGCAGTGGTTTTGAGTGATGCTGCTGCTGCTGCTGCTAAGTCACTTCAGTCGTGTCCGACTCTGTGTGACCCCATAGACGGTAGCCCACCAGGCTCCCCCGTCCCTGGGATTCTCCAGGCAAGAACACTGGAGTGGGTTGCCATTTCCTTCTCCAATGCATGAAAGTGAGAAGTGAAAGTGAAGTCGCTCAGTCGTGTCCGACTCAGCGACCCCATGGACTGCAGCCCACCAGGCTCCTCCGTCCATGGGATTTTCCAGGCAAGAGTACTGGAGTGGGGTGCCATTGCCTTCTCCGTTGAGTGATGCAGGTTATGGAAAAGGCATCATTTCTCCATTCATTAGTCCAAAGTGCTCCATATTCTCAGGATGGATTTTACATAAGTCTAAAGAACCTATACTTAAAGGTACCTGTAAGAGATTATACAGGGCCTTTCAGGTGGCTCTGTGGTAAAGAATCCACCTGCAATTCAGGAGACGTGGGTTTGACCCCTAGATCAGAAAGATTCCCTGGAGAAGGAAATGACAACCTACTCCAGTATTCTTGCCTGGGAAATAGACATATTGCCTATTGCCTATTCTTGCCTCCCATAGACAGAGGAGCCTGGGGGACTACAGTCCATGGGGTTGCAAAAGAGCTGGACACAACTTATCACTAAACAACAATAATAAGACATTATACACACTGTCAAGGAAGAATTACAAAGGGGTTATGGAATACTAGACTACAGTAGTCCCCAGGAATGCTTCTCATGGCAAGATTAACGCACCAAGATGTAAGTCAGCAATTTACCATTTCAATGACTTTTTTTTTTAACCAGAAGTAATTACCAATGGGAAAAGCAAGTCTCCACGATCCTTATCCTCCCCACACTATGCTTTCCATGTGATAACAGTTTCCAAATATATAATTACTTAGAAAATGGATAAAGACCAGGTTATTACTATTTGGTACAAAATTTTTTCAGGGATGTTAGAAACTGGCTCTTTGGATAGTTAATTTTCATCACTTGGGATAATGGTGAAAATAAAAGCCAAATGTAACAGCATCAATCAGGACAGGGCTGCTGCTCATGCTGAAAACCACCTGTCCAGGGTAGGATCATGCCTCTGGCTGGATCGCCTCCCCAGAAAGAAGGGTGAGACCGATTTTTCAACCCTCAAGGTCCTTTGTGGCCAAGTGCAAGCCAGTCCCAAGGTGTCAGTCTCTGAATGCTGAGACCACCGAGGATGTAGGAACTTCCTGGTACTAATGTGTTCATTTTAAACTCACAGATTGTACTGGCCTGCATTTTATTTATACAATTTAACTTGTCTACTATTCCATTATCTGCCTGTTCTCTCCATCATCTTCTCCCTTTAAATGAGAAATAATAATTCCTAATAAACTGGGCTGAACAGACAGTTGTGCACTGCTGAGTAATAATTCATCTTTATCAAGCCCTCACACTTGACACAGAAGACAACTTTCAATTGGTGATAAGTAGGAACAGAATGAAGAGCAAATTCTAGTGTTCTGCATGGCTAAGCTCCAAGTATACATGGTAGTTCTCGAAAGGACCGGTGGGGTCAGTATCAAGAAACACAGTGCTTACCTATCACACCCCTCGTCCAGATCTTGACAATCACACAAACAAGCAGCCACGTGGTTCTTTTCCCCATTTCGATCTATGTACTCGCAGCAGCACAGCGGCTCCAATTCAGGTTCCTCCGCTTTGGTTTTCTTCACTGGCTTCATAGTGCCCTTCTGGGTCGTGATTTCTACCTGTCACTACGAGGCACACGAAGCCCTCAGAAAGAAAAGTGGAACGAATACAACTCACATCTCGTAAACACATCACGTCTATCTCTGATTAACCACCAACGCCTGAGAATTAAAAAATGAGAACGAGGGGGAGGTGGTCCCCTTTTCATCAGGATTGTCTGGCTGTCCTTGGCCAGACGCAAAGCTCGAGGGCTCTAGCCGCTTCCGAGCTGCCTTCAGCACCAGATACCCCATCCAGGACCGGCGCCGTCTGGGCACCAGCGGTTCCCATGACGACAGCCGACTACGCGGCCCGGGACAGCCGGGGCGCGGGTGGCTGCGCTCACCTGCGGGTGCGGGCTGGGGAGAACCGAGCTGTCCCCGCCCGAAGCCTGGGTGCGGATGGAAACACCCTCGGGGCTGCGGGCGGAAACAAAGCGTCTACCCGCTGGGGCCGACGACCCGGCTCGGGAGAGGAGCTCGGGCGGCGCTCGGGGTCGCCGTCCAGCCCCGCTTCTCAGCAAGCTGGGCGCGCCTCTGCCGCCCCCGCCAATCGCAAGAACGTGGGCGGACCGAGAACGCCACGCCGCCCAGCCCGAAGAATGACCTTGGGAGGGAAGTTACCTGCGCTCCGGAGCCGAGGTGCGGCTACAGCCAGAGGCCGAGGCGGAGAGGAGCAGGGCTGGCTTCTCCCGGGGCGCGGACGCGGCTCCGGGATCTCCGCTCCGCGGGCTTACAGCCGCGATGACTGGAGTCTCGGGGACCCCGGCTCCGCTCTCCGCTGCCGCCCACCTGTGACCACTACCGGCCGCCGCCCGGGCGGTGCTCCCGCCTCCCCGCGGCGTCCCCGCCGCCCCCGGGCCGGCGGGGTTCAGCGCCGCAGGTCCGTGAGCTTCCGGGTGCCCCGCCCCCGGCGCCGGGGATCCCCGCCCGCCCGCACGTGCGGAGGCCCCCCTGCCCTCGCGAGGCCCCTCCCCGGCCCGCGGCCCGGGCGCCCGGGGGCGCCGAGGAGCCGAGCTCGGGCTCCCGGAGCCGCTGCAGGCGGTCGGGCCCCGGGCTGCCCCCGCACCTCCGCCCCACCCCGCCCCAGAGGCGGCCGCCCCGACCCCGCCCGGCCCCGCGGGTGCCTGCGGGCGGTGCGTGGGCGGGGCAGCCTCGGGAGCCTCGGGTCGGGGAAGGCGCGGAGGCGGAAATACGGGAAACCCTGGAGCCTGGAGGGTTCCCGAAGTACGGGAGAGCCGAGAGTCGGCCAGTCTCACCGAGACTACAGCAACAGGCGCTGGTGGAGCTCTCCACCGCGAATTGTTACCGACGTACCGCCCCCAAATTCGCTAACCTTCTCTTAAAGGCCCATCCCTGTCCTTGATCTGTTAATTATCCAACTTGTTCATTTTCATGATTTCCGGCAAGCAGTCTGCATTAGACCAGCAGGCTGCACGTTAGAAATAAAAACTGCCCTAGGATGAGAGTCCTCTTTGGGTTTTAATTTTGCACAAAAAATTTTTAAAGCGTGTCGGCCCATGTATATGTTTTCACTGAAACAGGGTTTTTAGTTTGGGGAGGGTTTGACAGAAAAAGAAGAACAACTTAGACATTTTGGATTTTATTGATACTCAGTTTACATAGGCTCAAGTACAGTTAATTGAATTCTGCATACATATTTAGTCATAATTTATAAAGCAACTTTGGTAAGTTTCTTTTGAGGTATTTTATGAAGTACAAGTTTTGAGGAAACATCACAAAAATATTCAGCTTCTCATTGACCATTTTTGTGAACAGAGAACAAGTTTTAGAGTGACAATCCAGTCATTCTTGCTCACAGTCAGACACCTCATAAATCCTTATCAAAAAACCTCCAGGTAGGTACACTGGTAGGTAGGTTAGTTGGGATTCACCCAGAGAAACCTGGTTCTCCTCTAATTCAGTCAATACTTTTCTTTCTCTGTGGGCATCGCAAAAATGACTTTAGCAATCCCATGTGGCTTGGATGACTCTGGGCAAAAAAACATTTAAAGGCAATTGTTATTCAAACAGTAAGAATATATACAAATTATTTTTGCAATGTCCCTCTCTTGTTCCAGAGACATAACTTGTATTAAGACACATATGCCTAACAACTTTTGAAAGAGCCAAAGCTCGTGTCTGATTTACAGCTTGTCAGTGCACTTGTACTGGGAGATACTGCCCCCCAAAGTCTTCATTAAAGAGTTAAAGTTTGTGTCTGGCTTACAACTGACTATAGCCACACGTGAATGAGTAAATAAAGCCGTACGTGGCTACTGAAAAGTAATCCACAAATTATTTTCAACCAGATGGCTCATTTCCATCATAAAAGTTTGCTAAGCTGAAGCCAAGCTTAGTTCAAGTATGCATTTGCTCTGACACTAAAACACCCAGGTTTTAACATAATCTTTTTGAAACTCAGAGCACAGTTTTTCATTTTGAGGGTTGGTATCCTGCATGTTTCCTTTTCTGAAGTGGACTCTTCTGCCATTTGATGTATGAAGAGGAAAGCTAATTGCACCTCTGACAGCCACCTGAAGAAACACCTATTTCTTTATACACGACATGGCTGAGGAATCTTTCAGATAATCATCAACATGCAGATTCAAAAGGTTCAACTATTGAATTTCCTTGCTAAATAAATGAAGACACTGAAATATTTACAGTACACAAAGCTATGTTATAATATATGCCTGAAAACTGATCCTTCAAAAATAATAATGATTTAGAGGTTTCTTCCGTTGTCTTCATCTTCTTTAATGTTTACCTGTGAAAACAGCCTAATGGATGCATACTAATTCTGTGCTAACAGATAAACTTAGAGCATCAAGCTTCAAACCTCACTGTGAAAATGAGGCCATACCACTCAGCTCTTTTTGTGTCACAGAACTTCAAATCCACAAGATATTTCACGCTTCACTGGAGAAATTCACAGCTTAGAATTATGTATAAGAAATGAAAGGATGGATTCTTAAGGCCGTCAGAGGCTAATTCTCCAATAAATGTTATTAAAAAGAATGTTCATATTAGAAGTATGAATAATGAGAAAATATTGAAATGTTCCTATGACCATTCAAATCCTTCATCTTCTGGTTTTCTTCAAGATGTTGTCTTTTGGTTCCACATATCTCTACAATTTTGGTCCTTAAGATCACTAGCTTTGGATAGTCATGCCAGTCTTGTTCTTACTTAGTAGATCAAAGGTTCTCTGAAGCATAATGAGTGAGCTCTTCAACTGCAGAGAAAAATTTTTAAAATCACATTGTTTAAATTTTTCTGATTATTTATATGCCAAAAGTTTGCATTTAATAAAATTGTCTATACTGATGCCCAAATAAAAGACTGATTATAAAAGGCCTTATTCCTTAGGTTATCTGTCAGTGTGAAAGGGCTCTTCCAGTTTGCTGCAGTACTGCACTTCCTCCTACAACATACTGCAGTGTACTCTACCTACCAATAAGTCCATTCATCAGAAGATCCAAAGTGAAGAGCTTGTTTTCTTAAATGGTTTCTGAAGCTGCAGTGGTCTCCCCACCATCCCCTAAACAACTCAAGTTCCACTCCAGGCCTTTGCTTGCTACTATGCTCATGTTTATCTTCACCTATCTGAAACTGAGCCATCCCCACTGTTTCCCCTAATCATCCTGCCTCTAAACTCCTAAATTATTACTTCTTACTTTAACGCTTAATTTTGTACTTTTTTAAGTAGTCTTTACCACACACATGGACATCTGATATCTCTAATAAAATTCTAGACAACTCGAGAGCAAGAATTATGTCTTATTTTTTTGTAGTCATTTTTTAATTCTTTCAACAAATATTTTTTGTCCACCTGTTACATGCTGGGCACTGTGCTAAGTCCTGGGTATATAATGGTGAACCAAATAGGCACTGTTCCTGCCTTCATGGAACTCACAGCCTAGTGAGGGACTCAGAACCAAAACAAATAATCACATCCATAAATATATACTTACACACCATATGATACAAAGTTTTTCACTTGAACAACTGGAAGATGATAGTATCATTTTTTGAAATTATTTCAACTAGAGGAGAACTGAGTTTGGCTCAGGATGAAAATTGGATTCTGTTTTAGACACGATCAGTTTGGGGCACCTGTTAGCATCTAGGTAAAGACACCAAGTCAGCAAGTGGCTATATGAGTCTGGACTTGGAGAAGAGGTCAAGATGAGACAGATGCTTTGGGAGCCACTGGCGTGTGTGGTATTTTAAGTTACGGGAGTAGCTGAGATAACCTAAAGGGCAGTAAAGGTGAAGGGAAGGGACTCTAATGCAGAAGCCTGCAGCACTGGGCCAGGATGAGGTCAGGTAGAGGAGACGGTTTTAACCAGCAAATAGCAGTTTTACATTGTGCCAAGTGAAAGAAGCAAGGCCTGAAAGACCATATATTATATGATTCCATTTATAGGAAATGTCCAGAATAGGCAAATCCATAAAAACAAAGTAGATTAGTGATTGCCAGGAGCTGAGAGAGTGAGGGATGGGAGTGACTGCTCATGACTACAGGGCTTCTTTGAGGGATGATAAAAATGCTCTGGAATTAGATAGTAGTCCCTTTTCATTAGTATAATTATTGATATAATTGTGTTTAAGTCTGTTATTACTGATGTTCTTTAGTCACTAAGTCATGTCCAACTCTTTTGCAACCCCACGGACGGTAGCCCTCCCCACCTCTGCCCTAAAGCTCCTCTGTCCATGGGATTCCCCAGGCAAGAATACTGGAACGGGTTGCCATTTCCTTCTCCAGGAGTTCTTTCCAACCCAGGGATCGAACCTGTGTCTCCTGCATTGGCAGGCAGGTTCTTTACCACTGAGCCACAGGGAGGCCCATGAGATGGTTAGATGGCATTACCAACTCAACACATGTGAATCTGGGCAAACTCCGGGAGACAGTGGAAGACAGAGGATTCTGGTGTGCTACAGTCCATGGGGTTGCAAAGAGTCAGACATGACTTAGCAACTGAACAATTAGAGGTAATGGTTGCACTACCTTGTGATTATACTAAAAATTCTTTAACAAGTGAATGCTATGGTATGTAAGCTATTTCACAATAAAGCTAGGTTTTTTCATGGTTCTAAAGAAGGGAGAAGGAAATGGCAACCCACTCCAGTGTTTTTGCCTGGAGAATCCCAGGGACGGGGGAGCCTGGTGGGCTGCCGTCTATGGGGTCGCACAGAGTCGGACACGATTGAAGCGACTTAGCAAAGAAGGGAAGATTAGATATATTTCAAGAAAGGAATGGTCAGCTCTGTCAAGTGCTGGCACTGTAAGATAAAAACTCAGAAAAAAGGTACATTAACTTTAAAAGTCAGAGATCACTGGGAGCTTAGCTTGGGCAGTGTCAGTGGAAGAAATCAAGGCAGTGCGCACTGAAGAGGGAGTAAGTAGATTAAAGACACGCATCCAATTTTTCTCCCTCCTGCAACCCCACCAAAAGCACAGTAAAGGAATTTTTTCTTTTTTTTTTTAAGGCATAAATCCACAAGGTCAAGCCAGGGTGGGTGCGGAGGGGATAGAATAGGCAACAAGAGCAACATGACTTTGGAGACTGGAAGGAAGAAGGATGACTTAGCAGCCCTGAAAACACTGAATCCCAAGCCAACAGCAGAAAAAGTTGAGAATCAATCAAATCTACCCTGAAGAATCCTTAAAAGCCTCAGGAATTGACAGGCACCTTTCAGTTCAGTTCAGTTCAGTCGCTCAGTCGTGTCCGACTCTTTGCGACCCCATGAATCGCAGCACGCCAGGCCTCCCTGTCCATCACCAAATCCCGGAGTTAGAAGTGGGAATAAAGAGGAACTGAAATAAGAATGACTGGATGAACTTTTGGACATGTGGCCTCTCCTGCTACCTGGGCAGAAGTCTGAAGTCCTATGGCAGCCTGGCCAGGAGGATGCCAAGACATCGGTAAAGACAGCAGTACATACCAAGAATAGGGATTCACAGAAACACATGTACTGTACGCTCAGATTGTCCCATCACCCTGCCCCCCTCTATCCCTCTACTCTCAGTAAGCTCCTAAAATGCTGGCAGCCAGCCCTTAATCCTTCAGGGAGGAGATTGAAAGAGTCTTCTCTGTGGAAACTGTCCAGTCCAAGAGTAAAGACCTAAAGATGCTGACATCAGGATTTCTCAACCAACAGGCCAGCCAGATCTACTGAGAAGTTCAGGGTAGACCAGCCCAGCTCACACGTAAAGAACTTTGGATCCACACAGGCAGACAATTCCACACAATTACATTTAAAAAAAGAGAAAATTCAGAGAAATTTGAAATTTAAAAAGTGTTCGCAAAAACTGAAAAACTCAGTAGAAGAATTTGAAGATTAAATGAGGAAATTTCTGGAAAGTAGAGTAAAAAGTCAAAAAAAGCTGGAAAGCTGGAAAGAAAAGCTAAGGTTAGACAACCTATTCAACAGAAGGCCAATGCCTGAGTACAGGCACTATAGAAATCTCTACTTTTCAATTCTGAAAAGTTGTTGTTTGCTTATTATCTAAAATATATTTATTTCAGTCCGTGTTGTTGTTCAGTCACTAAGTCATGTCCGACTATCTTCAACCCCATGAACTGCGGCATGCCAGGCTTCCCTGTCCTTTACTATCTCCCTGAGTTTGCTCAAACTGATGTCCAAAGAGTCAGTGAGACTTGAAAAGTACACAAATCTTATATTATAATGGGAGTATTAGTCTTTATTTTTCAAAGGTAATCCTAAGTTTTGATTCATAGAACCAGGCAGCACATATTGATGACAAGAGAGAATGCTTATAGAAAACACCAAAACAACCCAAGTGTTTATTCTTCAATGGGGAACTGGTAAAATAATTATGCCACACTTGTACAGTTGAATTCTACATGCTATTAAAAGAAGAAGTGCTTTATATGCTGATATAGAAATGTCTCCATGTCCAGCAATCCCACTGCTGGGCATACACACCAAGGAAACCAGAATTGAAAGAGACATGTGTACCCCAATGTTCATCGCAGCATTGTTTATAATAGCCAGGAAATGGAAGCAACCTAGATGTCCATCATCAGATGAATGGATGAGAAAGCTGTGGTACATATACACAATGGAGTATTACTCAGCCATTAAAAAGAATACATTTGAATCAGTTCTAATGAGATGGATGAAACTGGAGCCTATTATACAGAGGGAAGTAAGTCAGAAAGAAAAACACCAATACAGTATACTAACGCATATATATGGAATTTAGAAAGATGGCAATGATGACCCTGTATGTGAGACAGCAAAAGAGACACAAAAAAAAAAAAAAAAAGAGATAAGGGAATGCAGCTTTATGGCGGTGTCCTCAACTTCCAAATGTAACTGGTTACTACAGTGACTGCCAAAGCAGGAAAAAGATCAAGAGGTTGTGAAGTAGGATACAAAAATTGTCTAACATATCTTAGATTCTTAAAGCCAAAGAAATTTTAGCATTTTAATTCCAATTAAATATATATATTTACTATTAAAAAAAAAGAAATTTCTCCATGATACACAGTTAATAGATAAAAACAAAATAATGGGCAGTGTATACAATATCTACCATTTCTATAAAGAGAGCTAATGTTAAGCATGAAATCTTATATAGAAGAATCAATAAAAAGAAAGTGGTAGATGTATACATACTGATGTGGAGACACCTTCAGATACATTACTAATTGAAAAAAGGAGGGTATGCAATGGCAAGTATAGTATATTTCCATTTTTTTAAAAAAGTATTGATAAAAGTAACTATATACATAAAAAGCATAATCCAGAAACTGGCAAGGTTAGATGTCTCTAGAAGGGGTATTTATTCAAATAATGGTGTAGTGAATATTCTCTCACAGCCAGCAAAGCAGCTGAATCACTGGGATGAGTACCGAGTACCATGGGACACAGAGGTACCAACCTGTCCCAGCATCACGATGGAGTCCCGGAGCACTCCTTTCAAGTGATGGGCCTGGCCTTTGCTCTTTTGAACAGCTTCCTCGCTTGACACCGTATCAGAGGCTAAACTGAAAGAAAAATACCATCTTAAAGATCAGGAAATAGGGACTTCACTGGCAGTCCAGTGGCTAAGACTCTGCGCTTCTGATGCAAGGGGCCCAGGTTTGATCCCTGGTTGGGGAACTAGATCCGACATGCCACAACTAAGAGTCTGCATGCAGCAACTAAAATGCCCTGCATGCTGCAACCAAGACCTGGCACAGCCAAATAAATAACTTTAAAAATTTTTGACAGATCAAGGGAACAGCTTCTAGCCTTTTCCAGAAATCATTAGTCCCATAAATTTGCAGGTAAAACAAAACAGTATGACTAAAGAGAAGTTGGCAGACCAAACTCTCTAAAACTGGACTTAAATTTTCTGCAGCACAGGAATTATTGAAGTAATAGGTTGTGGAAGGGAAGACTTACTTTAAAGATTTCTCTTCTTGGAGATGAAGACGGTAAAAGGACTGAGCAGCATATTCTATCTTCGACAACTTCAGAAACAGCATCACATTCAGCAAAACTAGCAATAGCAAACTAGACAGAGAAAATCAGACCTGGTTAATCCACTCTCATTCAGACCGAAAGCATTGCTAATGCAGAAGAGACATGCAAAAGCTTCGAAAATGCATATTACCCAGACTAGTTTCCAATTAGTTATTATTTAAATTAATTATTCCTATTTTATTGTATGAAATAATAACTTTAAGTACTAAGTGGATGTTGAAGGAAAAGTTGGAAGGTAACTAGTTGGAAGTAACTTCATTTAAGGACAATGAAGTCCTCAAATAAGCAGGTTGGGATTGTCCCTGACGTCTCTCCTCTCTGCCAGGAATCCTAACCAGTGTTGATGTGCAACCACCAGCCTAGAAATCTACCACATGAGCTTTCAAGATCTATTTTGGGGTGCTTTTGTCTTAAACAATTACACATGCATAGTACTGTACTTCAGAATGGAAATGAAGATCAATATGGATTTGCTCTTAGATAGATCATTATGTACCTCTTATTCCCAGCGGAAGCCAAAACAAATGCACATTCAGCAAAAATTCCTTCTGGTTCAACTTAGACAAAGTTTCAAATCCCAAACAGACGCACATTCAGCAAAAATTCCTTCTGGTTCAACTTAGACAAAGTTTCAAATCCCAAACAGACATCAATGGTATCATTTATAAAATGTTACTTGTTAAGTACTCTTACTTCGTTGGTATTCACAACAGCATGTCAAGTGAATGAATGTATCTCATTACATATATATGCAAATACATAGGTGGCATCATAGCTCTTATTTTTTCCTGTTAAAATATTGACTTGCCTTAAAATATATAGTATTCACTTTTACCCATCCTGAAGATGAAAACTAAGGTAGTAGCAAAAAAATCAAATCTATGAAATGGCATAAAAATCAACATTTAATATCTGACTATAAATTTTCTGCAAAGTGATACAAAAGATCATAGATAATATATACTATTCAAAATTGTCACAGCAAACCAATTTAAGCAGAATATGAAAAGCTTTTATAAAACTTGAAGGTACAACAAACATTTTCTATGTTCTAAAGTCTATAATTAGAAAAAAAGGCTGATATAAGAATTTCTTTCCAAAAAATACACCCAGAGCGTATTATCCAGTCAGAACTAATTCAATTAAATCTGATGGACTACCCCATGATCCAAGTATAGCCATGGAGATAACAGGAGTCTAAATATGACTGACAGAGAAGATTCCGAAAAAATACTCTGAGATGCAGACTATTTATTCCAGCATTTCTCATCCTACAATCCTCAGATTACTTGCGTCAGAATAACCTATGCAGTGTGTTTTAGAATACTACTGGTTCTTGATCCCTACTGAAGACCTACTGACTCAATCTGTAGTATTGGAGCTGAGAAATTTATGTTTAACTTAATATTTTTAAAATTTTAGTTTTAAATTTTATTTATTGGCCATGCCACATGACTTGTGGGAGCTTAGCTCTCAGACCAGGGATTGAACCTAAGTCCCCTGCATTGGAAGCACAGGGTCCTAACCCTTAGGCCACCAAGGAAGCCCTGAAATCAGTAGTTTAGCAAGTGATTCTTATGTATAGTAAAGGATAAGGACCACTGGTCTAACATAATACACAAAATAGCATTTTGGGGATTTTACCAGCCTGCATATATCAATATTTTAAGGTTATGGTATTTCCCTAAAAACCTATGATGGTGAAAACAAATCAAATTAACTTAAAAAACAAAAACATTTACTGAATGTGTATTTGGTATTCCCTCGAATTTAACAGTTCTGAAAATCATTCAAAACTACCAGACTGAAACATATAAAATTACTGTTTCTGTAGGCCAAAATCGGTCAAATAGTAGGAATGTCTATACAATAATATACAAATATTTTCAAATCTTTTTGGAAACCATTAAAAGATAAGTGAGGGCACAGCAAAATAAGCTCTTAACACAAATACTTACAAAATACTCATCACCACAATAAGGACGGTGTTACAGCTTTCAATTTCCTTTTTCTTTCCTGCAAATTACAAAAACAGAAGGCTATCTGAGACTCAGGGTTGTGATTAAAACTGGTAAAAGTTTAACTTCATTTGAAAAATACTGGAGAAGAAATTTGTAAAATTATTTGTAAAGACACAGTGAGTTAAGGTGAATTCCCTGCACCCTTCTTTGACTTCTGATATTCTAAGTAATATTAAACAAATCTACAAAAAGAAACCTTATACCAGTTCTGCAAATTTGACCTATATTACAAATTAATTTGTTCTAAAATTAAGTAAGCAATTCAATATATCATGAAAGATCTCTAAGTTTCATCTCTGCAAATAAATTTGAGTTAGTTCTATGTATATAAGGCTTTGCTCCTTAAAAAAAAAATTTTTGAAATCATCCTCCCCTGTTCTCTGTTGCCCAAATTTTGTTGCCAAATCCCCAAATTAAATAGCCATTAGGTTTAAATGTTAGAAAAATATATTCACACTAAGGTGTTGGAGAAGACTCTTGAGAATCCCTTGGACAGCAAGGAGATCCAACTGGTCCATCCTAAGGGAAATCAGTCCTGACTATTCAACGGAAGGACTGATGCTGAAGCTGAAACGCCAATACTTTGTCCACCTGATGCGAAGAACTGACTCATTGGAAAAGACCCTGATGCTGGGAAAGATTGAAGGTGGGAGAAGAAGGGGACGACAGAGGATGAGATGGTTGGATGGCATCACCGACTCTATGGACATGAGTTTGAGTAAGCTCCGTGAGTTGGTGATGGACAGGGAAGCCTGGCATCCTGCATTCATGGGGTCACAGAGACTTGGACATGACTGAGTGACTGAACTGAACTGAACTGAAGATATAAACCTTAGAAGAGGATCTGATAATGTAGAAGGATGAGGGTGTATGACAGCTTCTTATTTCTGAGAGGGAGGGTGTTAGAGTTAGTAGGGACAAGATGTCTTCAAAATTAAATGCAGAGATAATAAAAGTGAAATTCTATCTCTGCAGTTTACTGAGCTGGCCCTGACAGTATATAAGGATTAAAAGCATACAATCACTGTAGTAGATTCAAGGGTAGAAATCAAATGTCTGTAAATGCCTGGCAGAAAATTAACAAATGAAGCATCCCTCAGTGGGCGAGAGTGATAGGGCCCGGTGACCTGGCAAAAGTACACACTCGGTTATATGAGGCAGGCACTGCTAGGCTCCAGCTAATTGACTGCTGCTCTCAAGGCATGTGGGTCCAGGGCTGTCAGATCGGAGTTTTTATATAAAAATGTCCAGTTTTTAAAATGCCAGGTAGGTCCAGTACAGTACTTCTATTGGCCACATGCCTGCCATTTTGCAACTGCTCCTTTATATATTATTCAGAGTTTGACAAATATTATCAGAAAAGAAGAGAAAAGGAGCCCTCCTAACTGACCTGTCTTATAAACAAGAGGCATATTCTGCTTCACATAAGTAAACCTATAAAGAAAAAAAGAGCTTTCATCTTTGTTTACCAGGTAACAGCTACCTGTAATATCCCCTTTGGCCTCTAAACTCATGTCTCCAGAAGAACGCTGAGAAGAAAGTTTAGGAGCTGTTTCTGCTGTTCTGTTGAATGTTCGCCTTCTCCTTCGCAGGCCAGTAAGTTTTCCAGGGTCTTCCATGGACTGATTTACCACAGATTCTTCCATTAACAAATCTGATTCTAAAAAGAAAAAATAATCTTTAGATAGTGGAGAAATCTTCTCAGCTATAATATACAGAAGGGTTGGTTGTTTTGTTCTCAGCTTGCTTTTCTTTTAAGCCTCGATAACTTTTACTTAATAGTTAAGCCTTGGTAACTATTACTCAGGTTTCTTACGGCCTAGATTCAAACTTTACTTTATCTTAATGAAAAGTTACGGAGTGTACAATGATCCCATAACGAAGTTTCATTATTCCAGGAAGAATGAACTGTATTAATTAATGATGGGAACCATCAGAACAGATTTGCCATGTGCCATATTAAATATTAATGTAAAGATTTCAGTTATGGAAACAACAGGCTACCCACTTACACTGGGTCCCTAGAAAGATTTCCAAGATAGATTATAGTACTTGATCATCAATCTCAAAGGAAGAAGCAGCATATAATAGTTCTAATTTACAATGAAACTTTGCAAAAAAAGGAAGCACTGGTAAAGAAAGTCTGCAAACAATCTAAAAACTTTGTTTTTCTCAATTGTTTTAACCTTTCCCTTCATGAGATTTTTCATTAGAAGTTCATTATCTATCAGCCAAACTTATCTTTGAGTTTCTCTTTCCTTGCTCCTGATTTGGAGTTTAATAATGAAACAGCCCATGAGAAAGCAAGGAAAATAAATAACCAGTAAACCGGCTAGTGAAGCTTTAAATTACCCTGAGTTTATTGGCCACCACCTTTTCTTTAACTAAATTAATTACATTCATGTGTGTGTGTGTGTGTGTGTATGACATATATATATATAACATATATATGTATGCCTTTTCTTCGTATACATTTTAAGGAATATCCAAAGAGAACAACTACATCACTTCCCCTCCACCAAATCCATACATGTACATGGTCCCGTGGCTAAGTGGGCCTGCGTAAACCCAGGAGAGCTACATCGGTAAGGGAGGTATGGGCCTGAGGACTCTCCAGACCTTCTTCGTGAGCACAGTGCATGTTTATGATCAGGTCACCCAGCCCCTCACTGCAGTCAGCTTCCTTGGCTCCTTGCAGAGGGAGGGAGTGTGACAGCTCCTAAGTGTGCGATCCTGGAAAAGTCACTTAACCTCTCTCTCTCTGTTTTGATATTTCTTCTTTAGTAAAATGGGAAAAAAATTATAGGTTTGCAATGAGTTGATATTTATAAAACACACAGGGCAACATCTGGCATATCATAAGCATTATATAAGTGTTTGGTAGATCAATGAAAATTAGAAGTTTTTAAATTTTAAGTGTAACAGTTGGAACCCTTCAGTAAGAGTCATTCCAATGCCATCTACCAGTTCCTACTATGAATCCAATTGAAGAATCCATCCATTCTGTTAATAAATGCTATTCTTACAAAAGTAGATAAATCAAGAAATTTACAAACCAAGCTGTTTGAAATAATCTGCCAGCGAACTCCAGGAATTCTTCTCAATTAAAGATTTGATAATAGCCCATGGTTGTTTTTTGTATTTCAAATCTGTTGAAACTCTAATGAATAAGGAAGGAAGAAGAATATTTAATTTACAAGATTTAATCACATTATGAACGTTGCATTTAAATGTAGGAATGAATTCAGTGGAAAGCCAAAAGGATGTAAAGTCACTAAGACTACAAAAATCCTGTTGATGTATGACAAAACTACAATATTGTAAAGTAATTAACCTCCAATTAAAATAAATAAATTTATATTAAAAAAAGACTACAAAAAAACTGTCCACTGAAAATGAATTCTTTAAAAAAATTACTGGGAGCTGCTAATAATTTCATCAACTTGGCATTTTATTTCTTTGCTTTTTCAAATTCTGAATTGTCTTTATTTAAATAGCAATAAAGGCTCAAAATAAATTAAATTTCCTAAATGCCTGGTATAAAAAATAGCTAGTGGTCATACATTAGCTAAACGTCACTACACTAGCTGAGACTATGGCAAGTGTATGATGGGCCCAGCACCACCTTCAACACACCAACATTTCTGGTCTCCCACTGCAACAGAGCTGTTTACTGCCCACTACGTGCTGCTCAAATCTCCAAGCCCCCTTGCCATTAAACAGGATCCTGGGACCATTCTGGCCACTGGACTATGAGCACAACTCTATAGCTCTCTCTCTTCTGGTAGTAGCTGAAATGATACATATTCTGGATTGTGCAGCCCCAGAGGTCAAAGCCCCATCAGCCTGGGTTCTTGAGTGAGGCTTCCCACCCTTCTGCTGACCACCAGTGGACATGCAAAGCAAGAAAAAAAGTTTTGTTGTGTAAAACTGCAACTAAGATTTCAGGATTGATACATTGCCAGCATACAATGTAGCCTGTCTGACTAAAACCCTCGATTACAGTAGCTCACCTCAGTCGGCATTTCTGCTTTGAAGATCGGATGATACAGTATCTGTTGAGAGTATAGAAGTAATCATGGTAGGGGACATCATGTGTCAGCACTTCTGCATCTACCAAATAAAACTGTGCTTCCCGACTTTCTTTATACAGTCTCTGCCAAAATAAGACGAAATTTTTTTGCATGTACATGTTTAATACATCAAATTCCCTGCCAACTTAGAACATGTATACCAGAATTCCTCCTCACAAATTACAAAAAACATGAGGAGCCTATATACAAAGTCAGAAGGGCCTCCACGTTGCTGTGTAATCTACAAATTGAGAAGAAGGGATGTGCAGAAATAGTATTTGCTGCCTCTCTGTTATTTCATTGTATAATTTTTTTTCCTTCATTTTAGGCATGCATAGGAGAAAGGAGCTACATGATCTCTCATCTGTGTTAGCAGTTTATTAAGAATTTCAAATGTTCCTGGTAGAGGAACAATTCAAAATTTAATTGAACAAAGCCAGGACCCCACCCTAAAATTCATTAAAGTTTAATAAAAACCACTCTTCACCAAAAAAATGAAGGGAGGGGACAACCAAACAAAATACTGCTTTCCCTAAGTAGGCTTTGAAGTGGTTGCTGGCCAACTGTTTCTCATTTTAACCTTACCTCTTCTATTTATCCTATAAAGTTATCAAAGACTCTCAAATACCAAAAGAAACTTCTCTTCAATGTTTGGAAATCTTTGGAAAAGAAAATTTTAAGTCCTTTTGAACACTGATGGACAAAAACTAAGAGAGCAAGAATAATTCAGATGTTAACAGATATTTTCTAACTCTGTAGAGCAGATATACAGTACTTCAACAAAACTGGCCAGACACAAACCGCAGTATATGACAGTGCCATGCTGGTCACAGAGTAGACAGAAAATACCTAACATTCTCTTCCTCATACGTCATAGCAGCCATCTAGTTATCTGGCCCTAACCCTTGACACGATCCTGTAAATCAGATTCCAATAGGGCTATTTAAAAAAAAAAAAAACACTTATGAAAAAGTTCAAACATATACAAGAGTAGACATGAACATTACATAATGAACCCTCATCAGCTCATCAACCAGCTTCAATATTAACTCACATCCAGTCCTGTTTCATCTGTATCTCTCCCCACATTCCCTCCCTCCACCTTCATCTTCTGCCTAGCTACTTTTAAAAGATATCCCAACCACCAATATAATTTCATCCAATAATACATCAGTATATTTCTTTATCAATTGCTCAGTGGTGGTGGTGGTTTGGTCACTCAGTTGTGTCTGACTCTTGTGACCCCATGGACTGTAGCCTGCCAGGTTCCTCTGTCCTCGGAATTTCCCAGGCAAGAATCCTGGAGTGGACTGCCATTTCCTTCTCCAGGGGATCTTTCCAACACAGGGATTGAAACCACGTCTTCTGTATTGTAGGTGGATTCTCTACCACTGAGTCACCAAGGGATTCCCTAAAATTCCCAGTACATCCCTTTAAGAGAGAAATGCTCTTTGCTTTAAAATAGAACAACCATACCATTACAGAACATAGAAACAAACAAGTCTTTCAATCTCAGAAAAGCCTTTTTACAGTTGGCTTGTCTGAATTAGGATTGGGTTGACTTGTTTATGTGCCTCTTAAACTCTTTTAACCTGTAAACAGTTCCTCCTCCCCATGCTGTGATTCATGAGGTCGCAAAGAGTTGGACACGACTGAGCGGCTGAACTGAACTGATACTTGTTGAACCTGTCTTGTAAGTTGGTGCCTAGGACCTATGACAGGCATCTTTTCTCTTTCCACACACATGGTTCTTTTGGAATACTGGCGGCATAGGCATACCTGCTTCTCAGTGGCCGTGGTACACTTTCCAGTTAGTGGATTGTTAAGGACTATAGTGTAAGTCATGGATCTCAGCTGGTCCCCTCCAGGTTCCACATTCCAAGGGGTAGATACTACATCTAATCACAGCAAAAAAGAGTTAGTTAAAAGAGTGAGTTCTAGAAATTCAAAGGGTACGGCTTGTAATGGAATCAAAGAGAGAGTTTTTGAACTATTTAAATTTTTATCTGTGGCCAGTTCTAACTTCCTTGTAACTGCATTATTCATTTAACATTAAAGAAGAGTAAAGTCACATCAGGCACTCTTCCTGCATGTGACATACACCTCATGTCTGATCCATTTACTTCTAAATTGTTGTCTATTAAAACATTTTTTCTTTTCTCTAGAAGATAAAATTAAAAGCGTTATCATCAGTGGGCTTCTTTTTAAAGTTCCCAGTACCTACAAAGAGAAGTAATGGTGTCTACTTATCAGAGACAGAACATTTCAACACTCCCAAGGATGAGACCTTGAAAGACATTTGTCCTTAATGTAGCAATATGATCTGATCTCAACTTGTGGAGAAATCATATCAATGAGAAATCATACAATGCTAATGGCTTCTCTGCAGAGATCTTTAATCAAGAAGGGGGCAATGGAATATAAATAAACTATATAACCTTTTCTATATGAAGAAAGCTCTAGAAAAATCTATCTTTATGGCAAGATTTTGTAAAAATTCTATTTCTTTTGCTTAGCAACAACACAATGAGCAAAAACACACTTTGAACAGAAATACTGTGGTATTGGAGAAGACCCTTGAGAGTCCCTTGGACTGCAAGAAGATCAAACCAGTCAATCCTAAAGGAAATCAGTCCTGAATATTCATTAGGACTGATGCTGAAGCTGAAACTCCAATACTGTGGCCATTTGAAAAGACCCTGATGCTGGGAAAGATTGAAGGTGGGAGGAGAAGGGGATGACAGAGGATGAGATGGTTGTATGGCATCACCAACCCTATGGACATGAATTTGAGTAAGCTCTGGGAGTTGGTGATGAACAAGGAAGCCTGGCATGCTGCAATCCATGGAGTTGCAAAGAGTCAGACACGACTGAGCATCTGAACTGAATTGAACATCTTTAGAACATAGCACCATATAACAAAGTTCATTTAACAAGCTAACACTAGGAAAATACAGGTAACAGCATCATGAACTCTATTCGAAGATCTGACTAAGTCACCTAGCACAACTGTTCTTGTTGTTGTTATTTAGTTGTTAAGTCATATCTGACTCCTTGTGACCTCATGGACTGTAGCTTGCCAGGCTCCTCTGTCCCTGGGATTCCTCAGGCAAGAATACTGGAGTGGGTTGCCATTTCCTTCTCCAGGGGATCTTTCTAACCCAGGTCTCAAACCCAGGTCTCCCGCATTGTAAGCAGACTCTGAGCCACCTGGGAAGCCCTACCTAGCACAATGGACTTAGGCAATTAGTATATCTGGCTGCTGCACATCAATATCCTAAAACAGAAGCTTTTATCTAATCTATTATCCATCATCAAAGGAAAGGAAACAAGGCTTTATGATATATTCAATTTTATTTAACTTCTTTCAGTCAGCTAAGCCTAGGGATTTAATGAGGGATCCTGAAGCTGCCTGTTGCTTATCTTTTGCAGAAAAATTTTGCAAGTAAATTAAACAGGCAACATCTCAAATCATGGGATCTATAATACAGAATTTTTTTTTAAATGATTTATTTAGGTGTACAATAGATATAAAATTAATTACAAAATACTTTGTAAAATATCACTTTGGTTGTATGTCAGCCTGTTTCAGAAAAATTATACAAACAGTTCATTGTTAACCAGTGACTAAATTTAAAGATATCATTGAATTCTGCCGTTAAAACTGCACACTATTCAACAAAGCAATTATCAACAAAGATAAAGTCTCTCTTTCACTTGTATTTTCATCAGTGTTACCAACAAGCCTATTGAATATCACGTGCCAGAATGTTACAACATTTTGGAATAGTCAAGTCCCTAATACCTAAGTAAAGTTCATCATAATATAAAGAACAGATGAAGTTATAAGAAAAAATGGCAACAGTATACAAACAGACATATGAGGCATTTTGATACAATAATTTGAAGTAATCAAAAGCAAAAATTGAAAAATAAATAATTCAAGAATCCTTTGATGTAATAAAATTTTAAAATTGGTGAATCTTCACATCCACTAGGATAACTATTATCACAAAAACCTGAAAATGAAAGGTTGGCTAGTTATGGAGAAATTGGAACCTTTATGCAGTGCTGGTGGGACTATAAAATGATGCAGCCTCTGTGGAAAACAATATGGCAGTTCTTCAAAAAATTAAATATAGAATTACCTTATGATCCATCTCTACTTCTAGGTGTTACCCAAAGGAACCAAGAGCAGGGATTCAAACACATACTTGTACATCAGTGTTCACAGCAGCAGCATCCACAATAACTAAAAAGTGGAAATAACTCAAAACTCCACTGATAAAGGAGTAGGTATACAAAACGTGGCATAAACATACAATGGTTTAGCTTTTATTCTTTAAAAGGAATGAGATGAAATCCATACTGCAATATGGATAAACCCTGAAGACATTATGCTAAGTGAAATAAGCAGTCACAAAGAAACAAATACTGTAACTGTGGTGTTGGAGAAGACTCTTGAGAGTCCCTTGGACTGCAAGGAGATCAAACCAGTCAATCCTAAAGGAAATCAATCCTGAACATTCATTAGAGGGACTGATGCTGAGGCTGAAGCTCCAATACTTTGGCCACCCTGTACAAAGAGCTGACCCATTAGAAAAGATCCTGATGCTGGTAAAGATTGAAGGCAAGAGAAGGGGATGACGGAGGATGAGACGGTTGGATGGCATTACCGACTCAATGGGCATGAGTTTGAGCAAGCTCTGGGAGACAGTGAAGGACAGAGAAGCCTGCTGTGCTGCACTCCATGGGGTCCCAAAGAGTCAGACAACTGCGTGACTGAACAACAAAAGCATAGTAAAATTCATGGAGGCAGAAAGTAGAATAGTGTTCATCAGGAGATGGGGAGAGGGGAAAATGGAGCGTTACTGTTTACCAGGGACAGAGTTTCAGTTTGGAGAAGATGAAAAGTTCCAGAGATGGTGATGGGTACAGAACAATGTGAATGTACTTAATGCCACTGAACTGTACATTTTAAAATTATTAAAATGGTAAGTCTTATGTTATGTGCAGAAATAATACCACAATAAAAAAGACTGATGAATGTAGGTGATGGGTAGGTTTCATTATACTATTCATGCAACTTTTCTAAAGATTTGCATTTTTTCAAAATTAGAAAGTTGAATAAAAAGACTTAAAACTGAGCTTTACAATATAAAAATAGTGTCTTACAACCATAAACCAAGATTTTAAAGAATTCAAATTGTGATTTTTATTTAAAATTATTAAGAATAATTCTCATTATTCTTAATTTAAAATAAATTTTAATTATAAAAAAATAGATCCAGAAGTAGCCATTTTAGTGCTGAAATTAGGTTAAATCCACAAATAACTGACCATACTAAATTTTCCCATTAAACTCTTAATAGTTTAAAAAGAAGCCTTTGAAGCCTGTTCTCAAGAAATGCAACTTTGATTACCAGATAACAAATTCAGAAGAGAATAGAATAGTGTGCAATCATAAGCAGATTATCTATTTGGGGGCAAACCTTCTGACTAATTCTAGGTCTAATGGCAACATGCCTATAACTATTTATACTTGTGATAAGCCAGAAGCCTTTGCTTCCCAAAGCCATTTATAGCATCAGATGGCAAACACAGTCATCCATACTGAAGTTAGATGTGATATCAGACACCAAATGCAGCTGTGATTTAAAAAAAAAAAACCTTCATTTTGTTCCAACGTGGAATAACATAGCTAGTTCCCTCTGGGCCTTTCTAGCCATAAAAATGGCTGTGCAATATCAACAGGCATCATCTTAGAAAATTAAGAGATATAAAATATCCAGCTCTTCTGGAATGGCAAATTCTCCAGGCAGACATGAATAGCAAGAACATACAAAATAGATTCAGAACAGATACAATGTTAAACATGAGCTACTGAGTGAAAAGAAAGATTTATATCCCTCAGGTATTATACATTTTAAAAACTGGAAGAACAGGAAAAAAATTAACGATTTTTAAAAACATGACATTTAATATAATCACAAGACAATAGCTATCAATCAGAAATTGCTTTGCTAGTCTACTATGAATAATAAGAAAAAATTATTTTTATATCTAGTCTGTATCAATGTTATAGCCTATGAATATGTAATTATGTTTACATAAAAGTTTCAAATAAAGGAATAACATCTAATGGTTAATAACATGGTTAGATTATACATTATATTTAACTTGACTCTCTTTGACTATGTCAAATGACTCAGCTTATATGGATCTCTGCCACTGGTGTTTTCTAATTTTATATAGCAAGTTAAACCATATGCTCCCAAAGTTTCTAAGATATCTTAAAATACTTAGGATAAATTCACTTTCAGGTTGGCTATATACTTCTTTGAGATGTTTACCAAAATAGAACTTTTAACACATAATCAATAAAATCTTTTTTATAACTACCTTCCTAATTGGAATATTTTCATTAAGGCAGACCATAGGCATTGCAACCTCAAGCCTCCACGAATTTGCAGAAAAAACACACATGTGTACCACTACCCAAATCAAGATAGAGAACTTACCAGCATCCCAGAAGCTCCCTTCCAGTCTCTATCCACCCACAGCAGTCCCCACAGCAGTTAACTACTCTGCTGCTTTTCTGTCTATAAATAAGTTTTACCTCGTTTTGAACTTTAAATAAAGAAATCACAGTATGTACTATTTTGTGTCTGACTTCTCTTGCTTAATATTATAGTATACCCATAAGATTTATACATATTGTTAGCAGCAGTTGGTTTTTTTTTTTTCCATTGCCGTAAGTATTCTTTTGTGTGAACATACATCTGTTTATCCACTCTGTTACTGGTGGATATTTGGCCTGTTTTGAGTTTGGGGGCTATTATAAATAATGCTGCTATGAACTTGGCAGTACACATCTTTCAGAGTACACTGGTACCCATTTCTGAAGGTTATATGTATCTAGTTCAGTTCAGTTCAGTCGCTCAGTCATGTCTGACTCTTTGCGACCCCATGAATCGCAGCACGCCCAAATCATTTTGCAAAGTGACTATACTAGTTCATACTCTACTAGAATCCAGTTGGCTTCCTAGGTGGCACTAGTGGTAAAGAACTCATCTGCAAATGCAGGAGACACAGAGGTGCAGGTTTGATCCCTGGGTCAGGAAGATCCCTGGAGGAGGGCATGGCAACCCACTCCAGAATTCTTGCCTAGAGAATCCCATGGACAGAGGAGCCTGGCGAGCTACAGTCCACGGGGTCTCAAAGAGTCAGACACAACTGAAGCAACTTAGCACACATGCACAGAATCCAACTATTCCACATGGGATCCTTTTAAATGGGGCTCAACCCAATTGAACTGCTATGTTAATAAATAAATGGAGTTTTAGTTCTCAAAGGGTCTGAACTTAATAGTAAGTAAGATCTGACTAATTGAAAAATTACACTATTTACATGTGATTTTACCCAAAACACCTAAACACTAGTTTCTACATCACCAAAATAAAATCGAAGCCTGTCTAATTTTTCCACTTGACAACATATACTCTCCAAGGATAATAAAATTCTCCCACATTTATTATTAGATAAGAACACAAGACCAACCTATTATATTTCTAGAATTAGAAAATCTCTGCATAAAGCGTGAACTGGTGAACAGCAATTCAAACATTCTTTCAGCACTGATATGAAATACACGGTTGATATAAAGTCTTCCATGAAGGTCTTTCTCAAGAATGTTTTCTGGGGAAACAAAAAACACAGAACAAAAAGGGAAGACATCAAAGAAAGGTATTTCAAGGTTTCATTTTTTTTGTTTTGGGCACAAAATGGCTTTTAAACGTGATTACAATGATCACAGCACATTACAGGACACTATTAAAACTCTAAATTGGTGTTATATTCATACATATTATGTTTAACTATACATAAAAGTGAAAGTGAAGTCGCTCAGTCCTGTCCGACTCTTTGCAACCCCAAAGACTGTAGCCTACCAGGCTCCTCAGTCCATGGGATTTTCCAGGCAGTAATACTGGAGTGGATTGCCATTTCCTTCTCCAGGGGATCTTCCCAACCCAGGGATCAACACAAGACCAACCTATTATATTTCTAGAATTAGAAAATCTCTGCATAAAGCGTGAACTGGTGAACAGCAATTCAAACATTCTTTCAGCACTGATATGAAATACACGGTTGATATAAAGTCTTCCATGAAGGTCTTTCTCAAGAATGTTTTCTGGGGAAACAAAAAACACAGAACAAAAAGGGAAGACATCAAAGAAAGGTATTTCAAGGTTTCATTTTTTTTGTTTTGGGCACAAAATGGCTTTTAAACGTGATTACAATGATCACAGCACATTACAGGACACTATTAAAACTCTAAATTGGTGTTACATTCATACATATTATGTTTAACTATACATAAAAGTGAAAGTGAAGTCGCTCAGTCCTGTCCGACTCTTTGCAACCCCAAAGACTGTAGCCTACCAGGCTCCTCAGTCCATGGGATTTTCCAGGCAGTAATACTGGAGTGGATTGCCATTTCCTTCTCCAGGGGATCTTCCCAACCCAGGGATCGAACCCAGGTCTCCCACATTGTAGACAGATACTTAACCGTCTGAGCCAAGTAGATAGTAATTAAACTATATATGATCAATAGTTCAGTTGTCAAAAACCAAGATATAGAAATATTTAATTTGCATGATATTAAACTGCCATAATATCGTATATCATTCAAAAGAACAGTTCATGAATTTCTGTGTCATCCATGTGCAGCGGCCATGCTAACCTCCATATCATTCCAATTTCAATATATGTGCTGCCAAACCAAGCACTCAAAAAATTTTTTTAAAAAAAGGAATCTTTCAAGAGTGACAAGGGACACATAGCAGGTCCTCTTTCTGAATATGCATACATATTAAGTAAATATTAAGACATTAATGGCTTTAATATCTGTTGTACTCACTATCTTACTAGTCTGAATAATGTTTCAAGCTTGACTTAAAGTTCACTCCCCCAAGACAAGTATCACTGTATTCACAATCTGTTCTCAATACTACACATTAAAAGAAATCCTTCTGAAAGAGAAAAATAAATATCATATATTAACACATATATATGGAATCTAGAAAGATGGTACTGATGAACCTATTTGCAGGAAAGCAATGGAGACACAGGCATAGAGAACAGACTTGTGGAAACAGTGGGGAAGGAGAGGGTGGGACAAATGGAGAGAAGAACATATACATTACCATATGTAAAAGAGATGCCAGTGGGAATTTGCTGTATGACTCAGGGAGTGCAAACTGGTGCTCTGAGACACCCTAGGGGGTGGGATGGGGTGGGTGGTGGGAAGGCAATTCAAGAGGGAGGGGACATATGTATACCTATAACAAACTCATGTTGATGTACAGCAAAAACCATCACAATATTGTAAAGTCATTATCCTCCAATTAAAATAAATTAATTTTAAAAATAAATATGTAAAAAATTAATTAATCAAAAAAGAAATCCTTCTGAAAAGTATTCTTCAAAGCTAAATAAAGCCCAATGGAATACTATATTTTTTCTAAGAACCTGACAGCAATGTTGAAAACTTTTTTGTAGAAAATAAGGAAGCTCACTTCTCCTCATATTCCCTGGAAACACTACATGAAATAGCCTGTGCATTCATGATGTTACCACATGTCAGGTATTGTGCTAAGCAACTTAGAGGTATTCACACATATTCTCACAGCAATCCTGTGAGGCATGAGCTATTCACATCTTCATCTCCATTGTACAGATGAGGAAACTGCAGCACTCGGAGAACTGCCAAAGCTCCATGGCTATGAAGTGGAACCTGAAATCACTGTAGCTGCAGAACACACAAACTTAACCCTATTCTATAGTGCAAGAATTTAACTCAGAAGACTCTAAAGGAAATGGCGGGGCGGGGGGACATCTAGGAACAGGAGTCTGGTAGAATAAAGGAAATGGAGTAAAGCAATCCAACTGAAATTTTAATGATTTCAGGACTGGGGTTATTTATTATTTCACGGATTATGCCCATCATTACAGAAAGAAAACTGTGACAAAAGCTCCCCATAGCTCACAAATCAAGTTCTAAGAATTATGTGTTGAGCATCTGTCCACATTAAGCTATGGGAAGCAGTCAAAGTAAAAGAGAGTGGTCTAAGAATCAGGAAAGAAAAATAAAAAAAAAAAAAGGAAAGAAAAATCCCTCTAGCTCTGCCTTCACTCCAGCTACTCCTCATGAAGTGGCCTGTCTCCCTGTTTTGTTATAGGTGCAGAGAAGTTAGGGATAGTGGGTAGCTATCAATTTACCTCCTTCCTGCAACAATACTACGTGTAGACAAAAGCACGCACATGGTAGGCACCGCAATCTCAGGTAATGGCTCCTCTGGCATAGAAATTAATCACTGAAACTAGGCAATTCACTAAGGTTCTACAAGGTAACTTTCAAATTAGGCTTGAGAAATAGCTTTTTCTGACACAGAAGTAATATATGTTCATTATGACATCCCCGATAGCTCAGTTGGTAAAGAATCCGCCTGCAATGCAGGAGACCCTGATTCGATTTTTGGGTCGGGAAGATCTGCTGGAAAACGGATAGGCTACCCACTTCAGCATTCTTGGACTTCCCAGGTGGCTCAGCTGGTAAAAAATCCGCCTGCAATGAGGGAGACCTTGCTTTGATCCCTGGGTTGGGAAGATCCCCGGGAGAAGGGAAAGGCTACCCACTCCAGTATTCTTGCCTGGAGAATTTCATGGACAGTCTAGTCCATGGGGTCTCAGAGACTCAGACATAACTGAGCGACTTTCACTTTAACTTTCAAGTTCACTGTAAAAATAATTCATACATTCACAAGAAGGCAAACAAGTATAGATATTCTATGTATCCTGATCATCACCTTCACAGAACTTATCCTGACTTGTAATTATAATTTTACTGACTTAGTGCCTTTTTATTGCCTCTTTCTTGCACTAGACTCTTAAGTTCTATGTGAGCAGGGATCATGTTGATTTCACCTAAGTACATTCTGAGTTTGGCACATAAGTGTTATATAACCATTTTAGGTGACTGTGGAAAAGACAAAAAAATCGTAAGTAAAGTCGTTCAGTCCTGTCTGACTCTTTGAGAACCCATGGACTGTAGTCTACCAGGCTTCTCAGTCCATGGAATCTTCCAGGCAAGAGTACTGGAGTGGGCTGCCATTTTTTTGCAATGATATCTTTTAATTTTTTTTTTATAATTTTAGAGGGACAATTAATTAAACTAGACCTTATTCCTATTTCTTCCAGTAATGTCTTTTTCTGAACAAGAATCCAGCCCAAGGTACCATGTTTGTACTTAGTTATTATCATCTTAGTCTCCTCCAATCTATGACAGTCCCTCACTTTTTCCTTGTTTTTCAATGACCCACCTGATCTGCTTCTTGAGAAATCTGTATGCAGGTCAGGAAGCAACAGTTAGAACTGGACATGGAACAAAAGAAGTCATGTATGGATGTGAGAGTTGGACTGTGAAGAAGGCTGAGCACCGAAGAATTGATGCTTTTGAACTGTGGTGTTGGAGAAGACTCTTGAGAGTTCCTTGGACTGCAAGGAGATCCAACCAGTCCATTCTGAAGGAGATCAGCCCTGGGATTTCTTTGGAAGGAATGATGCTAAAGCTGAAACTCCAGTCCTTTGGCCACCTCATGCGAAGAGTTGACTCATGGAAAAGACTCTGATGCTGGGAGGGATTGGGGGCAGGAGGAGAAGGGGACGACAGAGGATGAAACGGCTGGATGGCATCACTAACTTGATGGACGTGAGTCTGAGTGAACTCCAGGAGTTGGTGATGGACAGGGAGGCCTGGCGTGTTGCGATTCATGGGGTTGCAAAGAGTCGGACACAACTGAGCGACTGAACTGAACTGAACTAAATACATTTGAAAGTACATGTCAGGTATTATGTAGAATGTCCCCCAATTTGGGTTCACCTGAGGTTTTTTTCATGATTAGACCAGGGTTTGGGATTTGGGGGATGAACACCACAGAGGTGAAGTACCCTTCTCCTCAAACTCAGGGGGTATACATAACAGCATTAACCTTGATTAACCTTGATCAATTGGTCAAGGTGGTATCTGGCAGGCTTTTCCACTTCAAAGGTATTATTTTCCTCTTTCCCTAAGTTCAGCCCATCTCAAGGGGAGGAGAATTCAGCTCCATCTCCTGGAAAGGAAAAGATCTACATATATACTTTATTATTTGGAGCTCTGTAAGGAAGACTCCTGCTTTCTCCCCCATTTATATATTTATTCAACCATTGGTATCAGGATGGACTTACAAAGTCAGTTTATACTTTAGGTTATAATCCAGTATTTATTTTGCAGCTCACACTTATTTTTTGTTTGGCCACTAGAAGCTCTTTCAGGTTGATGCCTATGACCTTTTGACATGCCTCTTTTTTCTTTTTTAAGTGCTTCTTTATATTCTTGCACTATATCTGGGCTCATTTTGTATATTCCCCACCCTAGCCCTTCCCAGGTGGCTCTAGTGGTAAAGAACCCACCTGCGAATGCAGGAGACGTGAGACCTGGGTTCGATCCCTGGGTCAGGAAGATCTCCTGGAGGAGGGCATGGCAACCCACTCCAGTATTCTTGCCTGGAGAATCCCCTGGACAGAGGAGCTTGGCGGGCTACAGTCCATAGGGTCACAAAGAGTCAGACACAACTGAAGTGTGCACCGTAACCCTAAAAGCAACCATTTCTCTAAGGAGTCCTGTAACTACTATTTTTCAAAAGCAAGTTTCCTTCCTTAAATTTCACATTTAAGAAGGAAATAAATTGTATTCATAAAGTATTTCAATACAATGTCTTCATATTTCATTTAAACTCTACTGTTAGATAAAATGTTCTGTATCGTGACTGATAAAAACATAACTTGGGGTATTACTATCAGAAATTAACAATAATACCTTTTGTATGCAAATTTGTTCAAGGAAGTAAGGACACGAAATAAACTATTTCCACCTGGGATTATTTATTTATTAAATTCATGGTACTTTAAAGCCTCCTATGTAAATAACATCATCAATCATATTGCTGGAGCATATTAAGCTAGCAGGTGGTATTTTAAATGGAGAAAGAAACCCTGCTCAACTTAGAAGCAGGTTACTATTTCCAATAAAGAATAAATACTATTTCAAATATAACAGTTTGAAAGTGGCCAATGGAAAAAGGTAGGAAAATTGAGACTGATAAATATAAGAAGGACCTTGGCATGAATAAAACTGTAACCACTGAGCACATACACAACACATGTTGGTAGTATTTTGAGTATGTGTGAAAACATGCAATAGGTAGGTATGCAAGAAAGGCAGATAATTTGGAGTTTAATTGAGTAACTAAAGAGACACAATTTGTTTTATCTCCCATTCTCTAAAAACTGGTGATCGGGGCTTCTATGCAATGCAGAAGCTACACCACTATTATTCTTTATTTGTAGATAAAGACAGTTTATATGAGTTTTAATGTTACTCTTTAGGTAACTTATCATTAATGTGAATTGTATGGGAACTGAATGAGGATTTTTTTTTAAAGGATCATTCTTATAAAAGAGCAGATGAGAAAGAAAAAAAAATCCTCATTTGGTTCTTTTATTGCATCAATTGAGATGATGCAATAAAATGATGATTTTGTTTTTTTGTTTTTTTCCTTCATTCTATTAAGGTGACAAATCACACTGATTAATTTTTGTCTGTTGACTCATTCTCAAATTCCAGGAATAAATCCCACTTGGTCATAGTGTATAACCCTTTTAATGTACTGCTTTGGTTTGCTTGTATTTTGTTCAGGATTTCTATGTCAATATTTGTAAAGGATATTTGTAATTTTCTTGTAGTGTCTTTACCTGTCTTTAATATCAATGTAAAAGTTTTCAAAATATATTCTGGATGCAAAAACAAACAAACAAAAATCCTCATTTTGGTGTCACTTATGTGTCTGGCCACTGGGTGCCAGAGCAGATCTTCCTACAGGAGAGGCTTGGCCAGGCAGGGATAACTAACTCACACAGCTACATGCTGTTGTTGTTTAGTTGCTAAGTCATGTCCAACTCTTTTGCAACCCCATGGACTGTAGCTTGCCAGGCTCCTCCATCCATGGAATTTCCCAGGCACAAATGGTAAGGACGCTAAGAGAGTCTAGTCATTCCTGGTGCTTGATCCTTTCAAAAAACTTCCTCTCATTGATTTTTTCAAAAGAACACAACTGTCTTCTTGATACATTCTAATTTTTAAGAACCTGTTTATTTTTACTTATGTTTTTAAGAGTGTAGATTTAGTTTTCACCAAAGATACTTTAGTGTTTCCAAGCCAAGGTCGAACCTGATTTGGATTTGGTTTTCATGGATTTGGTTCGGTTTTGGATCTGGATTTGATTTTAGATTTGAACTGGATTTGATTTAGATTTGACGTGGATTTAACTTTGGTTTTCATGGATTTACTAAACAGCCTTCAGGGGTTTCCAAACCAGGTCTAAGCTGAACAGTAAGTGGACTAGCAAATATAGTCATGTCAGATAGATCCAAACTACAACAATGTCCCCATCACCAACACTCTGGTAGGAATAGTAATATAACATGCTGGTACAAAAGAAGGTATAGCAAAACTCCACTGGCATTACTCTGCTTCCTGAAATTTGAAAGTAGTCAGCCAGTATCCTACCCTTCCTATTGTCTCCTCATTTCACTGACTTCAATATCAGTAATCTTACAGCTAAAAGGAAAGAAAACTCCTTGAAGTGACCTTGAAATTTCATGACTTGATAAGCATGACAAGCCCCAGGTTATTGGTTATAACTTAAAGAAAGTAAAGAGAACATGATTTGCTCTAAAGTTTCCCTTAAGCAACTGGTTTTTGTTTTTACTGTATTTTCTACATTCAAAAACTGAAGATCAAGGCATCCAGTCCCATCACTTCATGGCAAATAGATGGGGAAACAACGGAAATAGTGATAGACTTTATTTTCTTGGGCTCCAAAATCACTGCAGATGGTGACTGCAGCCATGAAATTAAAAGACACTTACTCCTTGGAAGAAAAGCTATGACAAACTTAGCATATTAAAAACCAGAGACATTACTTTGCCAACAAAGGTCCACCTAGTCAAAGCTATGGTTTTTCCAGTAGTCATGTATGGATGTGAGAGTTGAACCATAAAGAAGGCCGTATGCCAAAGAATTGATGCTTTTGAACTGTGGTGTTGGAGAAGATTCTTGAGAGTCCCCTGGACCGCAAGGAGATCAAACCAGTCCACCCTAAAGGAAATCAATCCTGAATATTCATTAGAAGGACTGATACTGAAACTGAAGCTCCAGTACTTTGGCCACCTGATGCAAAGAGCCAACTCATTAGAAAAGACCCTGATGCTGGGAAAGATTGAAGGCAGGAGGAGAAGGGGATAACAGAGGATGAGATGGTTGGATGAGATCACTGACTCAATGGACATGAGTTTGAGCAAGCTCCAGGAGATGGTGAAGGATAGGGAAGCCTGGCGTGCTTCAGTACACAGGGTCGCAAAGAGCTGGACACGACTAAGTGACTGAACAACAACTACTTTTGAAATCTCTCTCTTCCCCTCCCTTTTTGTGGTTAAAGAAAGTAGTAAAATCTATAGCATTACAACATGCAGATTTTCATTATGATTTTTTAAAACTCAAACTGTATTAGACCTAAATGTAAGATCTGAAACCATAAAACTTCTAGAATAAAACATAAGCAAGTACATTCTTTGACATCTTTCTTAGCAGTATTTTTTATGTCTCTCTAGCAAGATAAATAAAAGCAAAAATAAACAAATCAAACTAAAAAGGTTTTGCACAGTGAAGGAGATTATAATCAAAATGTAAAGGCTGCCTACTGAATGTCAGAAGATATTTGCAAATTATATATCTGATAAGGGGTTAATATCCAAAATATACAAAGGACTCACACAACTCAACAACTGAAAATTACCTGATTAAAAAAGGAAATGAGCAGAGGACCTGAATAGACATTTTTTCAAAGAAGACATACAGATGGCCAACAGGCACATGAAAAGATGCTCAGCATCATTAATCATCGGGGAAATACAGATCAAAAGCACGATGAGATACCATCTCACACCATCAGAATGGCTATTACCAAGAAGACAGCAAATAACAAGTATTGGTGAGAATGTGGAGAAAAGGGAACCTTAGTACACCGTTGGTGGGAATGTAAACTGGTACAGTCACTATGGAAAATATTAGGTAAGTTCCTCAAAAAATTAAAAAATAGAACTACCATAAAATCCAGTAATTTCACTCCTAGGCATTTTCCTAGGTATTTATCTGATAAAAATGAAAACACTAATTCAAAAAGATATATGTACCCCACTATGTTCACTGCAGCATTATTACAATAGCAAAGATACGGAAGCAACCGAAGTGCCTCAACAGATAGAAGGGATAAAGATGATGTGGTATAGATATATACAATGGAATGTTGTTGCTGTTTAGTTGTTAAGTCATATCTGACTCTTTTGTGACCCCCTGGATGGTATGTGGCCCACCAGGTTCCTCTGCCCATGAGGTTTTCCAGGCAAGAATACTGCAGTGGGTTGCCATTTCCTTCTCCAGGGGATCTTCCCACCCCAGGGATAGAACCCACATCTCCTGCATTGCAGGTAGATTCTCTACCACTGAACCATCTGTGGTAAAGGAAAGCCTAAGATGGAATATTACTCATCCATAAAAAAGGATGAAATCTTGCCATTTTTGGCACAGATGGACCTAGAGGATATTATGCTTAGTGAAATAAACCAGACAAAGAAAGACATATACTGTATGATTTCACTTATATATGGAATCTAAAAAACAGAACAATGAACAAACATAACAGAAATAGAGCCACAGACACAGAGAACAAATAGCTGGCTGCCAGAAGGGGAGGAGGCAGGGGAAGGAGATAAACAGGTGCGTGAGATTAAGAGGTACAAATTTCAGAGACAAATGAAGAAAAAAAAGAAAAAAAAAGTTGCTTTTCCATTACTACTGCTCCATTTCCACTGACTTAATGCATGGGGTAATATAGGCTAAATGTGATGAAGATCTTCAAATTTCAGGCTTCTGAAAAGCAGTGATGGGTTAGATTTAGCAGCCCCTTTCCCTTGTTTCTTATTAGCTTCCATCCTGTTTTGATTCTTTATAGAGTGAGACTGTATTTGGTACAAAAAACAATTCTCAATCTGCACACACTTAATACAAAAGTAAACATTAAAAGACATAACTGAAATTTTGCTTAAAATTTATAAGAAAGTCTTTACCTTCATCAACAGAATCTGAAGTGCTGCTTTTGTCCAGAGAAAGATAATCATTTTTATTCAAGTCCAGTGATTTTGATGACCGTCTACTTAACCTCCTTTCTGAAGTTAGTGAAGGACTTTTGATCTGTTTCTCATTTTGGGGTTCTTCTTTCCCTAACCCCTAAAAGGCAAACAATGAGCTCTTTAATAATAAGCACATTTTGAAATGCTGCTCTTTGAGAGCTTTGCTTGTTATGTTTATATTACATTTGGTCCATAAAATATTGATAGATAATATAGATCATCCTAAAGTCATCTTCTTATACACTAATGAAGCATACATTTATGAAGAACATCATAAAGAAGAACTCACAGACAGTTAACAACATGTGGATCACTTAAGTTGAAGGGAAAGGGGAAAAAGGACAAAAATAATGGAGTGGTCAGTTCTTTGGGGTGTGCAAGGAAAGGAGTCAAACCCAATTAGTTTCCCCAGGCAATACTTGCCCCATCAACTCAAGGAAGAGAACTCACCCATCTCTCAAGACCAGTAACTAAAGGGAAAAGGGAAAGAAAACAGAGATATAAAAGTCACATCAGAGTACAGAGAGGGAGAGTAGATTAAAAGAGAAAGATGAAAGCAAATCCATAAGAATACAGTTGGATTTACTGTTAAGGGACTAAGGGGTTGTACATTAAAATATATTCAATATATACTGCTATCCATACTTTCTGGAAATGGCTTAATAAAGATACATCAAACTATAAAGAAATTTCTGTAATAAATTTAATATTAGGCCTTAAAGTATGAATGCTATTACTATGTTAGTAGTAGTCGAGTAGAAGAATATTGCAATTAGGCTTACAAAATACAAACCATATGGCAGTGTACTTTCTTGCATTGTCTGCGTATAAGCAGATGAAAGACAGCAAAAGCATATAATCGTTCTACCTCCTGCCCCGTGAGATCTTAGGGTAGCCCTGAACACAGAAGCAGCTCCAGGGAGGAGGAGCTCCAGGAAAGCAGAATAACAACTGGGACCCAGGACATAATTTATTAAAGTATTACACTATCCTAAGTCAGAGGATTGACTTTTCAATCAGAGATTACTGTTAAAATCAAGACTTGATTTATTCAGGAGTTCCACACTACAAAGTAACATGCTTATTAGCTGACCTAGGACCTCTATAGATGCTAAGTAGAGTAAGTTTCCACACATATTTCTTGTTTTAATTAAGATTTAATTCCTATTGTAACAAACATGGACAGATACCTATAGGAAAAGCAACATTGCTATTTTTGAATGGTTAGCATCTGGATGATTTGCATTTCTTTGTATACTTTTCTATGTTTCCTGAATCTTTAAAGAGATTATTAATTTTGTAACATTAAAAACTTATTCTTAGGAAATTCTATTTCTAACTTTTTGTTACTACCAACTTTGTTGGAGAGTATTAATTTTATAACTTAACAAAAACTTATTCTTAGAAAATTCTATTTCTAACTTTTTGTTATTACCAACCTTATTGAAAGTAAAAATGAAACAAAGTGACATGATATTTGATATCTGAGAATCTCACTGTCCTTCTCCTCTTGAATGTAAAAGGCAAAAAGGGACCAAACTTCTAGATTACTTGTATTCCATAAACTGAAAACATCTATCCTAAACTTCAGTGAATGCATAATCAAACTTAAAACATTAAATTACTCCTCTACATCCATTTCTTTTTCTTAGAGAAAGTATGACTTCCTTTAGGAACAAAACTAGAAGGGCCAACAGATTAACTATTTCAAGGTACAGAAGACATTGTCAAAGAAGTTGTAGGAAGGACTCAAGGAATATTAATATTAATAGTTCTGAAAACCCAGCCTCAAAGTCAGATTTGTGTAAAGGGATAAGGGGACTGCAAGAGATCCCCTGTCCTGTTAAACCCCAAAACTCAGTGGCTTGTTCTTCTCAGTGAAAGCATGCAAGGGGATTGGCATTCAGAATCACCTCCCTTACACAAGTAGTAAGTTCCTAAGTATCTCCTGATGAGTGAGTTTTACATGAAATCCACAACACAAAATCACACTGAGATAGATGCATGAGGGTCGCCTGAAACAAGTTGAAAACTTGCGGGCCTTTTACATAATCTATTTCAATGTTTCCCAAACATTTATTCACAACAGATGCTGGGAGCTCCGTGAGAGAAGGTATAAGGGGTCCACTGCTGGCCACATACAGATTCATCTTCAACTATAATGTGTGCCATAGTTGCTTCAATCATGTCCAACTCTTTGTGACCCTGTGGTCTGTAGCCCACCAGGCTCACCATCCATGGGATTCTCCAGGCAAGAATACTGGAGTGGGTTGCCATTTCCTTTTCCATTCAACTATAATAGATTATGGTTATTGAATACTTAATACGTGTCAAGGACTATTCAATGTACTTCCACATATATTAATTAATTTAGTCTTTACTTTAAAATTCAAATGGGGTATTAGTGTCCTCATCTTATTGTTGAAAAAAGAAAGGCATAGAGTGGTTAAGTAATTAATTTATTTAAGGCCATACAGTTAGAAAGTGGCAGGGGTAGAGTTTGAGGCCAATGCTTTGATTTAAAATAAGAAATTCAGCACTGGCCCAAAATTTGGATCACCAATCAGAAGAACAAAAGCTGCACACTCACATCACTTAGAATGTGGTTTCTAAGTGCCATCCTTCACTAAAATCTATGGCTCGTTAGACAAGTAGCTGATACTAAGTCTGGGACTGAAAATATAAAAAATATGCTTGGGACACATTATTGCACCAGAAAGAAAGGAAGCTGTCAAAAATAATTGATTATTTCAAAAGGACAGAGGAGCCAACCTGAAGGGGCTCCCATTGGCAGAGGGGACAATCTGAATATAAAAAGTAATAATAATGATGACTTTGATTCATAGAAACTCACCAAAACTTTTTAAAAATTTGATAGGTTTATAATAATACTTGAAAAAATAAAGGAAGAAACTAACTAGCTAAAGTGCAAGTCGCTCAGTCATATCCGACTCTTTGCAACACCATGGACTATACCATGGAATTCTCCAGGCCAGAATACTGGAGTGGTAGCCTTTCCCTTTTCCAGTGAAACTTCCTGACCCAGGGATTGAACCCAGGTCACCTGCATTGCAGGCAGATTCTTTACCAGCTGAGTCACAAGGGAAGCCCAAGAATACTGGAGTGGGCAGCCTATCCCTTCTCCAAGGGATCTTCCCCACCCAGGAATCAAACCAGGGTCTCCTGCATTGCAGGCGGATTCTTTACCAACTGAGCTATCAGGGAAACCCTAACTAGTGAACTGCTGCTGCTGCTGCTGCTAAGTCGCTTCAGTCGTGTCCGACTCTGTGCGACCCCATAGACGGCAGCCTACCAGGCTCCACCATCCCTGGGATTCTCCAGGCAAGAACACTGGAGTGGGTTGCCATTTCCTTCTCCAATGCATGAAAGTGAAAAGTGAAAGTGAAGTCACTGAGTCATGTCCAACTCTCAGCGACCCCATGGACTGCAGCCTACGAGGCTCCTCCGTCCATGGGAGTTTCCAGGCAAGAGTACTGGAGTGGGGTGCCATTGCCTTCTCCAACTAGCTATGAAAATTAACTGGATGTGTCTGATTCAGTGGGCTTCCCAGGTGGTGCTAGTGGTAAAGAACCCACCTGCCAATGCAGGAGATGTAAGAGACATGGGTTTGATCTCTGGGAAGATCCCCTAAAGGAAATGGCAACCCGTTTCTTGCCTGGAGAATCCCATGGACAGGGGAGCCTGGTGGGCTACAGTCCATAGCGTTGGAAAGAGTGTGACACGACTACAGCAACTTGGCGCGTACACCTGATTTAGCAGTTAGTTTAATAAGCATTTGCTGTTACTCGAGCACGGTGCTCAGGGTTCTCACCCTCCCGTTCAAAATGGATCCTTCCATCACATACACTATTTACAATTCTGCTATGAATTTTTCCACCTTATTTATTTTTAAAAATTGATAGGGGTTTCCCCAGTGGCTCAGCAGTAAAGAATTCCCGCAATGCAAGAGCTGCAGGAGATGGGGGTTTGATCCCTGGGTCGGGAAGATCTCCTGGAGGACAGCATGGCGGAAGAATACCCACTTCAGTACTCTTGCCTGGAGAATCCCAAGGACAGAGGAGCCCAGCAGGCAACAGCCCATAGGGTCACAAAGAGTCAGACAAAACTGAAACGACTTAGCATGCACGCATCCTCCTTACAGACTGATGTTCAGGAAACTGCCTGGTTAACTCTGCACCATATCCAGGTCTGAACAGAAACACATATTATTCCCATATAATCTCTGCTACTTAAAGGCTTAAAACTCTCGCCCTAAAATAAAAGAGCAGCCTCACATCTTAAGTGTTTAAACATTTGGTATACTGTTTTTTTATTTGATCTTCCATTATGATGAAAACATGGTAATAACAGATTTTAAACGGGAATCATATACCAACCCCTTTTGGTGAATTTCCTTCAATTGACTCTGATTCTGAAACCCGACTAATTGATTCACGGGTAAAACTGATTGACTTGGATAATTTTTCATCTCTCTCCCCACAGTAATCCAGGCTGCTTCTTCCTGGACTTCTGTAAGAAACAGAGCATAGAAACATAAACAAGGTTACTTCTGAACAAATAAATGATTTAGTCTCCTCATTCCAGTCCTTTTCTATTATAAAGCATTTTGAAGAATATTTTTTTAAAGCAACAAATAAGCTTCTACCTATAATAAAGTTATATTCGTAACTCACATGCAAATTGATCTCACTGCTGAAAATAAAATATGCTTATGTAAGATTTTACAAACTTCAGAAACCATTTAAAAATGAACCAAGTACAAATGGCCGTAACAGCAACTAATACACTGAACACTGCTTGTTTAAGTTTCAGTTGTGAACAATGAAGATGCTTCGAAAGGGTCAAGGTAAGTGTTTGAGTTGGATGCCAGATGGCACCAGAAGGCAGTTTTAGATCTCATCCCCTCCCTTCAGATTCAGTCCCAGCTGAGATAGCACATCTCTCTGAGAAGGGGAACCTCCTGACGTCTGAGCACAGAGCCCATCCTTCAGTCCATGCTCTTCTCATTCCTGAGAACAAAAATTCCTAAGGTTAAAGGAGAAACTTCTCAAATGATCATAGGGACACAGACTACAATGGGACTTGCTTTTCTTCTTTCAGGGAGAGGAAAAACAGAAAAAGGAAAGTGTATGAAATATAAAAGGAGCACAGAAGGGTCTCATTTCCAGTGCGCAACTTTATTGAGCAATTAGAATTACTATTTGATCATTACTATATTTAGATGTAAAGCTCTTCTAAAATAAAGTAGTAGCCTGACATCTGAAGCCAAGTTATCCTGAGAGAGAAACAGAAAAGCCGGAAGAGTCTACACTATACTACTCCACTCAAGTAATACTTAGGTCTGCTCCTGGCCAACAGAATGGTAGCACCTTGAGGGAACAGGAAAAATGGCTCCTAGAGACGAAACCACGAGCTGAGTGTCTGTAGCTGAGGATTTTAAGGATGGAGGTGGATTGTGGGAAAATAAAAAAAGAGGAAGGAGAGTGAAGAAAAGATTGAAAGTGAAGAGAAAAAAGATGAAAGAGCAGAGGACATAAAGGTCTGGAAAGGTGTGAGGCAGACACACTTCTCTCAGAGGCTGGAAGAACGGGAAAAGCGGAGCCGAGCAAATGAGGATCCTGCCACATCTTTTAGAAAGCACTCAGTCACCTGAGGAAAAGCTGGATGCCACGCTGTGTTACACTGCACAAAGCACCAGATCCAAAATAGCTACTCTTTCTGAATTCAAAGACTAGAAACTTTTCAAGTCGGCAGGGACCTTGGAGATCACCTAGTTTAACTGCCTCCTTTCACAGATGAATAAACTGAGGATCAGGAAGGCTAAGCGATTTGCCTGAGTGTGCTTAGCTACTAGGTGGCAAAGTTAAGACTAGAATCCAGATCTTCTTTACCACCATCCAACGCTCTCTGCGGGCTTCCCTGGTGGCTCAGAGGTTAAAGCGTCTGCCTCCAATGCGGGAGACCCAGGTTCGATCCCTGGGTCGGGAAGATCCCCTGGAGAAGGAAATGGCAACCCACTCCAGGATTCTTGCCTGGAGAATCCCATGGACGGAGAAGCCTAGTAGGTTACAGTCCACTGGGTTGCAAAAAGTCGGACACGACTGAGCAAATTCACCTTACCTTAAGGCTCTCTGCATTCTGTCAAGTGCTTTTCTACCCAACTCCAGTACCTGAGAGAAATTTTTAGCTTTACAGAAAACTAATATAATATACATGTGTAACCCATGTTAAAAGAAAAAAAAAGACTGCAAAATATTAGTGCTAAGCTGTCACAATATAAATAGGATCAGTACAACTAGAAGACTATCTGGATATGTACACACATTGAGACTTTAAAAGCTTTCCATCTTATTTGCTATAGAATTTTTAAATAAATAATTTACCAAAGCTTTCATTAAGTTTTAATTCATATACTATAAAATTCACCCAGTTTAAAGTGTATAATACAGTTGTTTACCGCCATCACCACTTTTTAATTTTAGAACATTTTTATCACCCCAAAGGAAATCCTATATCCATTAGCAGTCACTTCCATTCTTCCTCTCCCCCAGTTCCTGGCAACTACTAACCTACTCTCTATCTGCATGGGTTTACTGATTCTGGACTCCACTTCGTACAGGTGAACTCATACAATATATGATCTTTTGTGACTGGGTCCTTTGACTTAGCATAATGCTTACTGCAGAATTTTCATGTATTATCCTGAGTTATTTGTATTGCTTTGATCTCAACGACCACTGGACAAAATGCACTTTTATTTGACAGGTTAATAAAAATGTCCACTCTTCCAAGTGAATTCCCATCAGTCAAAAATAGTCTCTCTCTACTCTGAATTTTTTCCACATTACCTATTGCTCTTTTCGGCCCTTATCATTTTCAACCCTCTATTAAAAGTATTTGCATTTTCCATAGTGCTATAAGCTCTTTTCATCAATGCATTCAAATATTTATTGAGTGCCAACTACAAGTCAAGCATGACACTAGGGTATCCTTGAGGAAAAATCATATTATCTTTGTACCCTCAAAATATCTTCCAGCTGATTTACTTTATTGTTACATGTACGTTAGGTAGCATATTCCATATAGTCAAAGCTATGGTTTTTCCAGTAGTCATGTATGAATGTGAGAGTTGAACCATAAAGGCTGAGTGCCAAAGAATTGATGCTTTTGAACTGTGGTGCTGGAGAAGACTCTTAAAAGTCCTTTGGACAGCAAGGAGATCAAATCAGTCAATCCTAAAGGAAATATTCATTGGATATTCATTGGAATATTCATTGGAAGGACTGATGCTGAAGCTGAGGCTCCAATGCTTTGGCCACCTGATGCGAAGAGCCAACTTATTAGAAAAGACCCTGATGCTGGGAAAGATTGAAGGCAGGAGGAGAAGGGGATGACAGAGGATGAGATGGTTGGATGACATCACTGACTCTATGGATATGAGTTTGAGCAAACTCCGAGAGATAGTGAAGGGCAGGGAAACCTGGCATGCTGTAGTCCATGGGGTCACAAAGAGTCGGACACGACAGAGCGGCTAAACAATAAATGAGCTAAGTACTTAGTAGGTACTTCTCCATATCCTTAATAAAAAGGTTTACTAACCCCATGCTTTATGCAAATCCTAGGTGACAGTTAAAAACTTAGGATTACATCATCTGATCTGTATTTCCTTACCAGTTAACAAACTATCCATTGTCCTCATCTTTCACTCATTCCTCTACAGAGAAGCAAAAGGCAAATTTCACCCAAGGTGAAACAGAAAGCCTGAATTAATAGTTTAAAATACTTCTGCTTTGACTAAACACTGATAAATCTTGACATTTCAAAACATTTTGTGGTACCTTGGCTGCACAGTATCCTCAAACGACAGGGACAAGTTCTCCATCTCTTCAGCATTTAAGCCTAGCTCAGTGCCATAGTTCTCCTGGAGCAGCTGCCAGAATTCCTGTCTGGTCAAGCTCTAGAATGACACAAAGATTAGCCTAACCATTGGGAACATGACAAATTATAACACAGTAATTCAAAACATGAATCCTGACATCAAAATAACCAGCTGTGCAGTTACTAGTGTATGGCTTTGGAGTTGTTTGACCTTTTAGATGTCAGTTTTCTGCATTCATAAAAAGTAGGTTAACAGAATGTATCTGACAGAGTTGGTATTGGAAATAGGTAGATGATTTTTAAATGCATACTATAATAACTACTGTGAATGGGAGGCAAGATACTTAAAATCCTCTTTTTATAAAATCATTTGTTCATAGTTTCTGGCAATTACTAATCTGTAATTTAAATTTTGCAGTCCAACCAGTGTATCAGGATGGTGGATCACCATTCAGAATTCCAATCAATTCAGAATCCTCTCCCCTTAATTTATAATGTATCTGAATATTTTAACTATATGTGAAACCTCATATATCAGTAAATTTTAAATTATATTTTCCTAAAATGCAAAAGTCTGGAGTTTAGAATATATCCTTTTTAATTTTTAAAGTTTTTTTTTAATGTTGACCATTTTTATAGTATTTATTGAATTTGTTACAATAGTGCTTCTGTTTCATGCTTTGGTTTTTTGACTGTGAGGCATGTAGGATCTTTGCTTTCCGACTAGGTACCAAACCCATACCTGCTGTACTAGAAGGTGAAGTCTAATCACTGGACCACCAGGGAAGTCTTTATTTTTGTTTATTTTTCATAAAGTTCAGCTTGTTCTTTCTTTATAAGTATCATTGGCTGTTGTTCAGTCGTTCAGTCATGTCTGACTCTCTACAACCCCATGTACCTCAGCATGCCAGGCTTCCCTGTCCTTTACCATCTCCCAGAGTTTGCTCAAACTCATGTTCACTGAGTCGGTGATGGCATCCAAACATCTCATCCTGTTATCCCCTTCTGCTCCTGCCTTGAATCTTTCCCAGCATCAGGGTCTTTTCCAATGAGTTGGCTCTTCTCATCAGGTGGCCAAAGTATTGGAGTTTCAGCTTCAAGGTACTATCAGTCCTTTCAAGAATATTCAGGGTTGATTTCCTTTAGGATTGACTGGTTTGATCTCCTTGCAGTCCAAGGGACTCTCAAGAGTCTTCTCCAACACTACAGATCAAAAGCATCAATTTTTCAGTGCTCAGCCTTTTTTATGGTCCAATTCTCATATCCATACATAACTACTGGAAAAACCATAGCTTTGATTAGATAGACCTTTGTCAGCAAAGTGACCTCTCCTTTAATACACTATCTAGGTTCATCATAGGTTTTCTTCCAAGGAGCTCCTGCTGCTGCTGCTGCTAAGTTGCTTCAGTCGTGTCCAACTCTGTGCAACCCCATAGACAGCAGCCCACCAGGCTCCCCTAAATGTCTTTAATTTCATGGCTGCAGTCACCATTTGAAGTGATTTTGGAGCCCAAGAAAATAAAGTCTGTCACTGTCTCCCCATCTATTTGCATGAAGTGATGAGACTGGATGGCATGATCGTTTTTTGAATGCTGAGTTTTAAGCCAGCTTTTCACTCTCGTCTTTCACCTTCGTCATAAGGCTCTTTAGTTCTTTGCTTTCTGCCATTAGAGTGGAATCATCTGTGTATCTGAGGTTATTGATATTTCTCCCGGCAACCGTAATTCAAGCCTGTGCTTCATCCAGTACGTCATTTTCCATGATGTCCTCTGCATATAAGTTAAATAAGGAGGGTGACAGTATACAGCCTTGACATACTCCTTTCCCAATTTGGAACCAGTCCATTGTTCCATGTCTGGTTCTAACTGTTGCTTCTTGACCTGCATACAGGTTTCTCAGGAGGCGAGTAAGGTGATCTCTTTAAGAATTTTCCACAGTTTGTTGTGATCCACACGTCGGTCTTTAGAGAAAAGAAGCAGATGCTTTTCTGGAATTCCCTTGCTTTTTCTATGATCCAACAGATGCTGGCAATTGATCTCTTGTTCCTCTGCCTTTTCTAAATCCAGCTTAGACATCTGGAAGTTCTCGGTTCACATATTGTTGAAGCCTCGGTTGAAGGATTTTGAGCATTACCTTGTTAGTATGTGAAATGAGCAGAATTGTGTGGTAATTTGAAATTCTTTGGCATTGCCTTTCTTTGGGATTGGAATGAAAACTGATCTTTCCCAGTCCTGCAGCCACTGCTGAGTTATCCTAAGTTGCTGGGATATTGAGTGCAGCACTTTCACAACATCATCTTTTAGGATTTGAAATAGCTCAGCTGGAATTCCATCACCTCCACCAGCTTTGTTCTTAGTAATGCTTCCTAAGGCCCACTTGACTTCGTACTCTAGGATGTCTGGTTCTAGTGAGTGACCACACCATCATGATTATCTGGGTCATTATGACCAGATAATGTACAGTACAGTTTGTACAGTTCTTTTATGTACAGTTCTTCTGTGCATTCTTGTCACCTCTTCTCAATATCTTCTGTTTCTTTTAAGTCCATCAGGGTTAAATAATCTAATATAAAAAAACTCATGTATTACAAAGGAAAACAAAAATAGTGTGAAAATCAATGGTCTGATTTTTAGAAACATTATGTTAGGACCCAAACAGGTGCCATAACAGGCTTAAGGGGGCCAAGGCAGGCCAAACTCTCCCTTGCAGAGGAGCTAAGTCATTGCCAGGAAGAAAAGGGCTAGTTTCAGCCTATCAGGAAGAGGGTGGAAATCCTCTAAGAAAACCCGCGCGCGCGAAAATTTAGCCAATTAGTAGATACCATAAAACCCTTGCAACCAATCCACCCTTACCAACTCCCTGTCTTTGTCTTAACTCTATAAATACTGGTGTAATTTAGGGCTCGGGGCTCTCGTCAAGACTCCACTGCGCTGGATGAGGTGGGAGCCCTAGCTCGAGCTAGCAATAAAACCCCTTTTTGCTTTTGCATTGCTGTGGATGTCTTATTCTCTCAGTTTTGGGGACTTGGACTTCGGGCACAACATTTGGGGGCTCATCCGGGATCCCTCTAACTGGGAAGAACAACACTCTCCCGGTAGAAGGGGTTTCCTCACTTGGAGGAAAAATATCTGAACACTGGTGTTAAGTCTGGAAAAGTCCAGTGTGAGTCCGGGGCCCAGCATTCGAGCTGGAAGGCGGCTGGTTTTCTGAAAAGTCCAGTGTAAGTCCGGGGCCCAGCATTCGAGCTGGAAGGCAACTGGCTCTGGTAAAATCCTGCGTGAGTCCGCGGCCCAGCATTCGAGCTGGAAGGCGACTGGCTTGTGAGCCGTTCTGTAAGAGAACGGGGGAAGACGTCTCTTCCGATCCTGAATTTGGTGGGCAATGGACGCCTTTAGGTAAGGTAACTTTAAAAAAAAACAGAACAACAGCCACCCGGGATAAACCTAGGTCAGTGTTTTCGGCCGATATTTGTATGTCCTCTCTCTGTCGCTTGTCTGCTTGTCCCTGTGTGTCTCTGTGTGTCTCTGTGTGTGTCTCCCGGCGCCGTGCTGGCTTTTTGTGTGCTTATTGCAGGGATTGCCTCCCCCCTATATTCCACCACCCTTGCCCCCTCAGGTACCGCAGGTGTCGACCGGAAAACAAAATGGGGAACCGGAGCCCTGGGCGCCGCAGCAGGAGGGGGGGGCAGTCCAGGGAACTCGCGGAAGGGCCGGAAGGGGCGGAGGCTTGTCTGATTGCGGGAGCCAAGAGGCTCCTTCGTCCACCATTCGGGTGTTTCCGGGCCGGGCCGGGCCAGCTAATCCTGGCGGCGAGCACACATATCAGTACTGGCCCTTCTCCACGAGTGATTTGTATAACTGGAAAACCCAAAACCCCTTTTTTCTGAAAAACCCCAAGGCCTTATTGATCTCTTAGACTCCATCCTGTCTTAGAACTTGATTTTCTTTCCCTGTGCCTTGAGACCAGGGCTCTCAGAAACACTTATCTAGACCATCTCTAACTCCTGACACTGAGGGAGAAAAAAAAAAAAAAAGGAGACTTGAAGCTAGATCTTGCACTGTGTCTGTCTAAATATGTCTTGGTAATATTTTTGTGGTTAATTTGTATATGAGCTGTATTTATTTGGCTTAAAAAAAAAAGGTAAGCACTTTCAAATCAAGTAATTCTAAATTAAACAATAAATTCCAGGATCATGTGAATTGGGAAATATTCAATGTTAAATACCTGATATTAATGTTTGTTTGTTGACCTATCTAATATAGACATATTTTCCAGTCCTGTGGCCACTGCTGAGTTTTCCAAATTTGCTGGCATATTGAGTGCAGCACTTTAACATCATCATCTTTTAGGGTCTGAAATAGCTCAGCTGGAATAATCTCAGAGCTCATCACTTCTACTAGCTTTGTTCATAATGATGCTTCCTAGGGCCCACTTGACTTCGCACGCAGTCTAGGATATCTGGCTCTAGGTGAGTAATCACACCTTTGTGGTTATCTAGGTCATTAAGATCTTTTTTGTATAGTTCTTCTGTGTATTCTTGCCACCTCATCTTAATGTGGTTTGCTTTTTTAGGTTATTTATTGTGCTTATCTTTGCATGAAATATTTCCTTGATATCTCTAACTTTCTTGAAGAAATCTCTAGTCTTTCCCATTCTACTGTTTTCCTCTATTTCTTTGCACTGATCACTGAAAAAGGCGTTCTTATCTCTCCTTTCTGTTCTTTTGAACTCTGAATTCGAATCGGTATATCTTTTCATTTCCCCTTTGCCTTTTACTCTCTTCTTTTTTTAGCTATTTGTCCCTGGTGGCTCAGAGGTTAAAGCGTCTGCCTCCAATGCGGGAGACCCAGGTTCGATCCCTGGGTCGGGAAGATCCCCTGGAGAAGGAAATGGCNCTGTGATATTACTAGATAGGATCCCCTCACCGGGCCAATAATGCCTGCTCTGACTCTGGCTATAAATTTGAGCTTTTTTCTATTACCCAAGCTCAGTCAGGGCTTCCCTGGTGGCTCAGAGGTTAAAGCGTCTGCCTCCAATGCGGGAGACCCAGGTTCGATCCCTGGGTCGGGAAGATCCCCTGGAGAAGGAAATGGCAACCCACTCCAGTATTCTTGCCTGGAGAATCCCATGGACTGAGAAGCCTAGTAGGTTACAGTCCACGGGGTCGCAAAGAGTCGGACACGACTGAGCGACTTTACCTTTACCTTACCTAAGCTCAGTCAGAACAAGAAAAGTTTCCGCAAAGGAGGGGAAAATCTCCTACAATTATGGGATGGATTTATATAGATAAAACCAGGCTACAGTAATTTAGGTTCAAAGTCTCCTCTGTGTTGAAAGAAAAATAAATAAATAAATAAATCATACTAAAGATAATCAGTCTAGTAACACTAGAAACCTGGGTTATGTGCCTTATAGATGGTGCCAACATGTAATTTCCCTGGAAGATAAAGATTCTAAAGGGCAGACTAAGTCAGATGACCTGAGGCTATACTGGGCTATATCTAATGGAAGTTCTTAACATAAGTCTTACTTGTGACTTTACTAATACTGCTGGCTATGTTATTTGTATTTCACCTGTTTTACAAAATTGCTGTTTCTTACACTGTCAAATGTGTGTGTGAGGCTTCTAATAGAATAATATATAGTCCCACATGAGATCGATGATGGTAACAGTGTAACTCCAGAGATGGCGAGAAGCAACAAGAGGGAATATTTTCCTGGACCAAAAAGAAAAGCTAGTAAGACAGGCGGTCCAGAGAATTTCGGGTACTGTTTTATGGCCTAGTCCAGTAACAGCGGGGAAGGCAATGGCACCCCACCCCAGTACTCTTGCCTGGAAAATCCCATGGACGGAGGAGCCTGGTGGGCTGCAGTCCATGGGGTCGCTAGGAGTCGGACACGACTGAGCGACTTCACTTTCACTTTTCACTTTCATGCATTGGAGAAGGAAATGGCAACCCACTCCAGTGTTCTTGCCTGGAGAATCCCAGGGATGGGGGAGCCCGGTGGGCTGCCATCTGTGGGGTCGCACAGAGTCGGACACGACTGAAGCGACTCAGCAGCAGCAGCAGCAGTAGTAACAGCACATTGAGTGGCCTGTCAACAGAGTCTTTGCCAAACCTGAGAATGGATGTTCTCAGCACCGTGGGATAAAATGGTCATGAAGTGCCTCCCTCATAATCATTGTCAAGTTTATGAGCAAAAAGGGGCTTTGCCAACTGAAGACTGACACTCGCCATCTACATCTACGAAGATTAAATCATGGCCGCTGCAACTGCTGACTTTGAACGCCCCTGAAAGAAGTTCAGGGTGAAAATCAGGAATGAGGCACTCTGTGCTCTGAGAAAAACTGGCAGAACAGGCCTTCAGTTAGTTAGATCTTTTCAGGAGAAGATTTTATGAGTCCCAATTCTTGCATCTTCTCGTACCTAGAGAAACACTGACATCATTAACGGTGAAATCTGTTTTGGCTATTAAGGAAAAGTTTACAATTAAAAGTCAAAATAGAGTAGCTATGGTTCAGATATCCTGGGAAATAACTAGGTGATGCTATGGGTGTACTTTCAGATTAGTCCTTGTATTGCTAAACACTTGAGTTTTCTGAGTCGTGTCAGGCTTGGATGCCACCATTTTCAAAACAATGTCTGCTGGAAGCTAGTAACCTTACTTTTTATAAAACTAGGTCTGACTCCCTTTGAAATTGTATATGGAAGTCCACCCCCCGCTTGTCCAATGTTTGAAGGAAAAACTAAACCATCTCTTTCGCTACGTACTTTCCAACAGGAGATGCTAGCTTTAAGTAAGCATCTGGTCACTGATACAAAAAATTCATAACAGCCACTCCAGAAGAACAAGAAAAGGCCCAAAAACAATTGAGGTCAACACTGCACCCCTCCAATCCCTTAAAAATTAAAGTTTATCTGACAGCAGGTCTCGGACAGATCATTCTGACTCTCCTGATGGTGGCTGTCTTCCTCAACCCTGGGACAGCCAATGCCAACCCGCATCAACCGGCCAAGATCACCTGGAAACTCCAAAATGGGTTAACGGGAGAGGTACTCAACTCAACCACAGGGATTCATCCCCCGAGCACTTGGTGGCCGAACTTGTACTTTAACCTGAAGGAGGATTGAAGTCTTCCTCAACCCTGGGACAGCCAATGCCAACCCGCATCAACCGGCCAAGATCACCTGGAAACTCCAAAATGGGTTAACGGGAGAGGTACTCAACTCAACCACAGGGATTCATCCCCCGAGCACTTGGTGGCCGAACTTGTACTTTAACCTGAAGGAGGATTGAGTTCAACAGTTGACTGACCTCTTATCAAGTTAGCACATGAAGGAAAGATTTGCACTGTTTATATGTAGTCTTGTCTGAGAAAAAAGAAATGTCGCAGAAGGGTTGTGAGTGTAAAAAGGAGAGGGTGAAAGAATGGACACAGGATTAGCATGAGGTCTGTCTGATAACTTGAAGGTATAAATAAATGGGTCATGAGTATTTAGAGGCAAGGGAAAAAAGAAAAGGTTGAATGTAGTCCTTCAGTTGGTTTTTCTTGTCTTAAAAATAAAAAGTGACTAGAAAATAAATCCAGTAATATTGAAACACACCAGAAATACTGAACTTCCGAGTACACTTACTTCTGGTGAGCGTAAGCAGGAAGGACCTAGGTTAGGAGACGGGATAGAAGAAGGAGCAGTTTGGACTACTGCCTTTAAAAGGCTGTTCCAGAAGGTTGCTGGGGTAAACTTGGTCTGTTACTAAGACGACAGTGATGTGGCTTTTATGTTGGGCACTGTTAACATCTGGTTAAATTACACATTCATCAGAAAGTAAGCTCACTGCATTATCAAACAAGGAATTTCACCTTTTTCATAAGATCAGAGTAATGTAGACTCCCTTTTTGCTTTCTGTTTTCAGGCCTTTGAACCCCTAGGAGCCCAAATGTCATCCACATTCCTTTTGCATTTGTGATTAATAAGTGATCAGTATTTTATCAGAGAACATATCAGTACAGTTCAGGTAATGGTACTGAGGCAGCAGTATCAAGCAGTGTCTCAGAATGGAGAGGAGGATTCCTCTCCATGTTAAAAAGACAGGGGGGAATGTTAGGACCCAAACAGGTGCCATAACAGGCTTCAGGGGGCCAAGGCAGGCCAAACTCTCCCTTGCAGAGGAGCTAAGTCATTGCCAGGAAGAAAAGGGCTAGTTTCAGCCTATCAGGAAGAGGGTGGAAATCCTCTAAGAAAACCCGCGCGCGCGAAAATTTAGCCAATTAGTAGATACCATAAAACCCTTGCAACCAATCCACCCTTACCAACTCCCTGTCTTTGTCTTAACTCTATAAATACTGGTGTAATTTAGGGCTCGGGGCTCTCGTCAAGACTCCACTGCGCTGGATGAGGTGGGAGCCCTAGCTTGAGCTAGCAATAAAACCCCTTTTTGCTTTTGCATTGCTGTGGATGTCTTATTCTCTCAGTTTTGGGGACTCGGACTTCGGGCACAACACATTATAGATGGTTAGTTACATAATTAAGCAAGGTAGTGGGAGGTAGCATTACATGAAGCAATTGCTGGCAAGATTCTTTACTTCTCTCATTCATTCAACAGATATTTATTTAGAACCTACCAAATGTATAGGACAACTCAGGTGGCTCAGTGGTAAAGAATCTGCCTGCAATGTGGGAGATGCAGGCTTGATCCCCAGGTTGGGGAAGATCCTCTGGAGAAGAAAATGGCAACCCACTCCAGTAATCTTGCCTGAAAAATTCCATGAACAGAGGAGCCTGGTGGGCTACAGTCCATGGGGTCACAAAAGAGTCAGACACAAGTTAGCGACTAAAGCACACCAAATGTATATTACTACACTAGATACTAAAAAGGATAAAAATGATATCCTACTTGTTCTCTAACAATTTATTATAATATAGTTGAAAAAACATGGGAAACTTTTATGTAAAAGTTAAATAGGACAAATTTAACATTATTACGTACTAAAGAACTGATGGAATCAACATGATATAGAAGTATAAAGGAAAGAAACATTGGCGTGGTTTAGGATGATCAGAAAAGGCTTCACATTATAGAAGGGTCTTCAGCTGAGCTGAAAGAATACAACAAATAGAGGAAATGGAGAAATTAAAAAATTGGGACGTGGAAGTCTACATAAAAATATAGAATAAATACATGAAAAACACAAACAATATTTGTTCTGAAGTCAGCAAACACTGTATCAAACTACTTGGAGTAAAAATATTAAGTGAGGAAGTAGTAGGGATAAATATAGAGATTTTACAAGGCCAAAACATACAGATATCTTGAATTCTTCCCAGCTATTCCCGACAACAAATATCACATTTCCTTTTTTTTTTTCCTCTGTTTATCCGCTCTGTCTAGTAGCTTTGGTATCTTTGTTTGTTATGTTACACTAGATGACCTTCATCATTTCATGGAAACTCAAAGACATTAAGAACAAAATTTCTGGACTTTAGACTGCTAGTTCCCAGATGACTAGCACTTCATAAGAGTAACTGTTGAAACTTCAGATATTATTTCAAAAAGTAAAAAATATCCAAACAGTTACCAACAATAAAGTTATTCAAGCTGGGTTAAATGTCAGGTTACTTTGTTTGGGGCTGAATTTTATTAACCTAGAGTGGTTATCTCAGGCTGATAAGAAACTCTCATTGGAAATAATGAACGTCTAATAAACAGTAAACAATAAGGTTCTAACATTTTATTATTTAGTATACATTACTTAATTGGTGGATAAAAAGTCTTTTGAAGCATAGTGTCCATAGAATAAAAGTAACAAGGATCACTAGTGGTAGAGAAAGTTAAGAAACAACTGTGCTTGATCCTAAAGGTTTCCTAACCTGTCTGACTCTCACTCCAGAAGAACCATTTGTGAATAGCTTTTTTTTTTTTTACAATAGCAGTTAGCTAATACTGATAATTAGCTCTGATAATTATAACTGATATATTCCGAAGATGTTATCTTTGAAACACTTTCAATATCATAAATGCATGGTTAACTTTATAAAGAGAAACAAGCAATATTACAATATACTTATGGAAGATTAAGCTTTTATAAAAACTCTTCAGGAAATAATAGGTATCAAAATATTCCAAAAACAAACTAAAATAAGTGGATAAACAATGAGCTATACACTCTGACAGCTTCCTAAGTGTGAAAGAAATGAAACTTATGAGTAAAATAGTAACAATAAAAATACAATTTTATTTGACTACATATATAAATGTTTTAAATACATTATCAGATACTATCAGGAAGTTAATAGAGTAACTTCAATATATTTTAATCTATTAATTCAATACAAATATATAAGGTTAAGAGAAAACAAAATAGAACTCATTTAATTTGCCACTTATAGATTTGCTAATTTGTTAAAAATGATTTTTTCTACAAAATTGGCACAAAGTCACAAAAATGATTATTTACAGCCACGATGAATGTTCAAACACTAAATTATATACCCAGACTGATATTCATAATTCTTTCAATAATTAGCAGCAGAACCTGGGTTAAGTAACCTTAAAGAAAATTTAAATCTTAAACAAAGGTTGACCACCTACCTGGGAACAATGGGGAGGAAGGCTCCTCTTTCAGTCTGCTGAGACGAATCAAGCAGTAATCAGATAAGGCTCAAAAGTCAGATCAATTTCTAGCCCTGAAAGCTTTGTATTCTAAGTACACTGCAAGGTCTCTCTACAGTAGAGTTCCAAACATAATGAGAACTATGTAGAATCACTGCTTTAATCTTCTAGTTTTGTTATGGATTTTCCTTATAAAAGACAAGCTCTACTATAATTTAAAGCCCATTATTTGTCACTTCCTGGTTTGCAGCACCAGCGCTCTTTCCCAGGCTGCCGGTCAGAATGCAGAACTGGAAGTTACACCTCACTCTACAGGTTCCCAAGCCACTCCTACTGGAAGAGGGTAGGTAAACAAGGCTTTATTAAAGGGACAGGTCCCAATTTCTTCCGTCCTACACATCGGTTAGAAACAAAATGCAAAATGAAAATATCTTGCTTATGCTCCATTATGTAAAATGCCTATTGCAATAATATCTTGATCTTTTTGTTAAAGTTTAATATTCGATATATTAAGGGTTAAATTTTCTTCTCCATGCTGATGCCTCCTATTCAATCCTGGCAATGTCATCACTTCCTCATATATTACTTCTTCAGTGCTAAGTCACATCCCCATGAGACTCCTGCATTAACCCTTTATAACTATCCAGGATTCCATTTCTTGAGTATTGTAAACGGAATGTCAGGAACGAGCTTTTTGGGTGGAGCAATTCCAAGAAGCAGTCAGCACATTTTTCATCACTTAGACATTTACATCTTGATTACTCAATAATTCTTTCCTTTAGAAATATTTTTAACTTTATTCAGAATAATTTCCTGACAGGGACCTCGACTATAGTAAACACTATGCAGAGTCTCAACTACCAGTTCTAATTTATAACCCAGAAGAAAAGTTTTCATCTAAATGAAAGACCAAATCTTGCCCTAATTTCTACCTAGCTGTTCCAGCTAGTTTAGTAGAGTGTGACAAGTCAAAGGCTACTTGATGAACTGCAAGGATAAACCTCTTGGTGATGAGGTAGGGTTGCTAAAATCTAATCATTTTGTACAACAGGAGAATAAGGGACCAAAGTGACTCTGGAAGATACTATTTGGTCAAACTGAAGAGAGCTCATTATGGGGTGGGCTTCCACTCCCCAAAACCAGTGCTCTTGCCATATTATGGCAGTTCTCATTGACCTAAACCACAGATAAGTACCTTTACTCTACCATGGTACCAAAGAGCTATGAGAAAACATACATTAACTGCACTGTAAGTGATCTTTATATACTCTTGCCAAGAATAAAAATCCCTTATAGTAAACGACTGGATACAGAGCAGAGCTCAGCAGGTTTAAGAGGGAAAACAGAACCTAAGCCTGGACCTGAAGAAAGTCTGACATACAAAGGCTGAGTGGAAGAGGAGTACCCAGAAAAAAAGGATAGAAATTCAAGAGAGGCAGAAGAAAGTTCAGAAAGAATGACATGGAAATCAAGGGGAAAAGATATTTCAAAACAGAGGGACTACACCATGGTGTGAAATGCTGCTGAAATATCAAGAAAGACTAGCTCATGTATGTCAAATTCAAGTGTGCAGAGGAGTGAAGCAATCTGGCAAGCCAGCTGACCATAACTGGAGAGGGCAGGGAGAGGGTAACACCGAGAGGAAGAAGGACAGAGTCTCTAGGGGAGGGGGAAGCAGCCAGGTATGAAGAGCCTGTCTTCCATGTTAAATATAAAAGGGAATCTACCAGTTTACACATAGAAAAGCAATAACTGCAGATGTGTGCTTTTTAAAGATACACTTTTAAAATGACAGCTTCTTTGATAACAACCTGAAGGGCAGATGAGAGTGTTTAAAGAGGTTTTTAGGAGACTACTGTAATGGTTCAAGCTAGAAATGATGAGGGTCTTGATGACTGACATGACACATTGGCAAAGAAGAGGTAAGAAAACACAGATGCACCAGGTTTCTGGCTTGGGTGGCTGGTCAGGAGGAGGAATACTTCACTGACCAAGGGAAAATAGATGGAGGAGTTCTGCCAACCAGAAAGGTGAAAAAGAGGGAACAATAGACAAACACTTCTACACTGCCACGTTACTGTATAGACTATGTGACTAAAATACTTAGCAATTTGCGTTTATTTTTTTCCTGGTAGGTCTGAATACTGCTCTTATTAGATTTCTAACACTACTGGAAAACTTCTAGATTTCCAAGTAATTTCAAAAGGAAGAATCATTGGAGAGGGGCATCAGAAGGAATAAGAGGTTCGATAAGGCTGAAGAGTCTGCAAGAGGAAGCTGGATGGCACTCTTCTCAAAGATGACACTAACTGGATCAGTTAACCACTATTTGGAGAATGGCCTCAGCACTGTTGACTCCCTAGAGAGGCACTCAGAGCATCTGACTCAAACCAGCTACACTCACAAGCTGCACACACATGCTCCACAGTAAATACACTAATGCTCAGAACAGTCTTTCTAGACTTCAGAAGGCATTCATCCTTGCCATCCAGGTGCCTGAACACCTTAAAAAGGCAGATTAGTAATCAGAAATCTGCATGATAAGCATGAAGTCGGAACAAAGGTAGCCGATTTTTAAGGGAAACTACCTGTGATGCTGGTGAAGCCTGATGAGTCACCTCTGTCTCACCTCTGCTCGCTCCTCCAGTGGTCAAAGTCTACTTCTGTGATTTTGCTTTTCTGGCCTAAGTCCTAAGTCCTAGGCCTAAGTCTGGCCAAGTCCCCTTCAGAGCAACATATTTTTCCTTTATAGATACTAACATAAGTAATCAACTGTTTTTGTGGGTTTTTTTTATAATTTTTTCCATTTTTGGCTGTGCTGGGTCTTCACTGCTGCTCAGGCTTTCTCTAGTTGCTGCAAGCAGGGGCTACTCTTGGTGCAGTCCACAGGCCTCTAATTGCTGTGGCTTCTCTTGTTGTGGAGCACAGGCTCTAGGGTGTGCGAGCTTCAGCAGTTGCGGCATCTGGGCTTCAGTAGTTGTGGCTCCCTGTCTCTAGACCAACAGGCTCAATAGTTGTGGGGCACAGTCTTAGATGTTCTGTGGCATGTGGGATCTTCCCAGATCAGGGATCAAACCCATGCCTCCTGCATTGGCAGACGGATTCTTTACCACTGAACCTTCAGGGAAGCCCTCAATCAACTGTTTTAAACCACTTTTCCCCCAACCGTCATCCTTCAATTACAGATTCCCCAAGTAGAAGTTGGAGTGACTTGTATCAAAATTGGGAGAGGGTGGGTCGACATACATTGAAAACCTATCCTCATCACTTCATCTCTGATTCTGACATATGCCTCTTCCTCCTTTTGGCCTTTGGAAATAAGCCTGAAAGCCATTCTGTCTCAAGTCTTATAATTTAAAATGAGTGCAGATTTCTGCTCTATTAGGCCCTGGATTTAAACACTCAGTCTTAGTTCAGTTCAGTTCAGTCCCTCAGTCGTGTCCGACTCTTTGCAACCCCATGGACTGCAGCACACCAGGCTTCCCTGTCCATTACCAACTCCCAGAGCTTACTCAAACTCATGTCCACAGAGTCAGTGATGCCAGCCAACCAGCTCATCCTCTGTTGTCCCCTTCTCCTGCCTTCAATCTTTCCCATCATCAGGGTCTTTTCCAATGAGTCAGTTCTTCGCATCAGGTGGCCAAAGTATTGGAGTTTCAGCTTCAACATCAGTCCTTCCAATGAATATTCAGGACTGCTTTCCTTAGGATGGACTGATTTGATCTCCTTGCAGTCCAAGGGACTCTCAAGAGTCTTCTCCAACACCACAGTTTAAAAGCATCAATTCTTCAGTGCTCAGCTTTCCTTATAGTCCAACTTTCACATCTATACATGACTACTGGAAAAACCAAAGCTTTGAATAGATGGACCTTTGTTGGCAAAGTAATGTCTCTGCTTTTCAATATGCTGTCTAGGTTGGGCATAACTTTTCTTGCAAGGAGCAAGTGTCTTTTAACTTCATGGCTGCAGTCACCATCTGCAGTGATTTTGAAGCCCAAGAAAATAAAGTCTGACACTGTTTCCACTGTTTCCCCATCTATTTGCCATGAAGTGATGCGACCAGATACCATGATCTTAGTTTTCTGAATGTTGAGTTTTAAGCCAACTTTTTCACTCTCCTCTTTCACTTTCATCAAAAGGCTGTTTAGTTTTTCTTCGTTTCCTGTAAGTGTGGTGTCATCTGCATATCTGAGGTTATTGATAACCAATAACTTCAATCTCAGTATGTACTCTAAAATTTCCATGGAGAGTGAGCTTCCCAATAGCCCCATGTACTGGCAAGAGACATCACTGTTATGTCTCTCAGAGGAAAAACAGTGCAAAAAGAACAGTTTGATTTCTGTACACATCCTGCCTATATTAATAGTATCAGTAATCCCAAATCTAACAATATGATAATATCACTAGAAACATAAAAAAATCTTAGTTTTCTGAATGTTGAGTTTTAAGCCAACTTTTTCACTCTCCTCTTTCACTTTCATCAAAAGGCTGTTTAGTTTTTCTTCGTTTCCTGTAAGTGTGGTGTCATCTGCATATCTGAGGTTATTGATAACCAATAACTTCAATCTCAGTATGTACTCTAAAATTTCCATGGAGAGTGAGCTTCCCAATAGCCCCATGTACTGGCAAGAGACATCACTGTTATGTCTCTCAGAGGAAAAACAGTGCAAAAAGAACAGTTTGATTTCTGTACACATCCTGCCTATATTAATAGTATCAGTAATCCCAAATCTAACAATATGATAATATCACTAGAAACATAAAAATAGTAATGATGTTGTGGTGGGCTGGGGCCAGATCATAATGTCTCTAAATAAAATTGTAGATTTGGTGGTCTGGCTCTGACGCAAAACATGGAACGGGGAGCAGCTTAACCTCAACCAAACAGTGGAGGACTAGAGTGGGGGGAAGGCTGAGGTTCTCTAAAAAATATAGAAAACACTAGCTGTTTGTATCCCAGAAGGGAGCTGTCACTGTCTTCTGGCCCCACAAATCCCAACCACTCAATGTCTGTTCTTCAAGAAGGTGCTAACCTCAAAGGTTGTGAATGAAGCTGAAGTGCTATCAGTTACAGCATGAATGACATGGTGACACTTTAGACACATGTCTAAAACTGGAGACTTACAGTAAGTAAACTAAGTCAAATATCTGAAATAAACTGCCTTTTCTGAAGGAAGGCATCAGAGGAACTGTATGAATAGGGAAAAAATGTACTTTTAAAAGCATTTTTTCTCAAAGGCACTATATCTTCCTCAGGCTTTTTTCCCCTCTTGTAGATTTATCTTACTGGAGAAATTTAAATACACACATACATGACATACACACACACAGAGAAATTTAAAATCATCCTGTTGTCTTAATCAATCCTAACGGAGTAATCTTTTATATAGATTTATATGCTTTAAGGCTTTCTTAGGCAAAAGTAAGCAAAAATATCACTTATTTCACTCTCAAATTTCTGAATTATAAGTAAATATGATTATACTATTCTGAACTTAAACTATCTAAAAATAGTTTGAATATACACAAAATTTATTATTCAAGTTACTTGTGTTTTTTCTAGAATTTTGTAGTTAGGCTGTATAGTTAATGGATTTTGGTTTTTACCTTCTCTTTTTATATACAGGATTACAAAAGATCAACAAATCTAACCAATGTGGCTTATCACTTTAAAAAACTAGAAGATAATTATGGCTCATAAAATTATGGACAACACTAAGACTATATCAAGCACCTAGCCCTATGCTGCTGCTGCTGCTGCTAAGTCGCTTCAGTCGTGTCCGACTCTGTGCGACCCCATAGACGGCAGCCCACCAGATGGGCTACCATTGCCTTCTCTGACCTAGCCCTATGCCTGGCACCTAATATTTCCTAAGTGGGAGTTACTATAATTGTTATAGATATTAATAAGTTAAAGAGGACTGTTCTTCAAAGATCACTAAGAGAGTACAGGAAGAGCAGCTATGTTGTTGATTCTGTTTTCTAATTCCTTCTCTCAGTGAATTCTACAGTGTTTAAAATTCCAGTTAGAACAGCTTTAAAACTGAGATCTCTGGAGAAGGAAATGGCAACCCACTCCAGGATTCTTGCCTGCAGAATCCCATGGACAGAGGAGCCTGGCGGGCTGCAGTCCATGGGGTCACATGACTGAGCATGTGTGCATGAGGGTGGAGGGTGACAAGTTGGTAGTAATAAACTGGTAGAACTAAAAAAAAAAAAAAAAAAAAAACTGAGATCTCACCTTCAACTTTCATTAAGTTGTATATAGTATTTAACATACCAGTATAAACACTGATTTTTGTCATAGTATAGACCAGAAACAGTAACCATTCTCTTTATTAAAATGAGAGTATAGGTATATTTCCTGGTGGTCTAGTGGTAGGACTCTGTGCTTTCACTGCTGAGGGTACGAGTTCAATTCCTGGTTGGGGAACTAAGATCCCATAAGTCATGTGGTATATAGCCGCCAAAAAAAAAACATTTTAAACGAGAGTATACTGTCCACTTGAAACAGAGTTGCATGTTCAGTGTTAAAGATAACCAAGCAATGCAAAGATTTGAAAGGAATAACTACAGTAAAGATGGTGATACTCCTCATGCACACATCAAAAACACAGGCAACATCAGGAAGTTTTCAAAAAGGGTTAGCTTTGACTTGCAGCCTATAGAAAAATGTTACTTGGCTATGATGGCCTCAGAAGTATTCTGCAAGTCCCTCTTTCACCCACTTCAAAGAGCTTTTTTTTCCCTTTGACCATTAAATTTCAGATCTCAGTTTCTCCTAGCTCTTCTGTAAACCTGAACTTTATCATTTCCCTGGAGGTATTTGTTTTTGTGAGGAGGCATCCCAACTCACTTGCATGTGATAAGTGCAAAAGCAATTTGGAGGGGATGCTCAGATCCAGGGTATAACAAACACAAAGGGCAGTAGCAGTCTCAGGCTCCTTGCTAGAGTGAGGAATGCACTCGGAAAACACTTGGTATTTGTGGGGCAGGGTTAATCACAAGATGTCCCTAGGGCAATACTGGAGTTTTCAGCCCCTGCCGGTAAGAGCAGCCCAGGAGGTGAGGTGGGGCCTTCCAGCAGCAGGACCTGGAAGGGCAGAGTGGAGTTGCCAGTGCTTAGGGCTTACTGCATTCACTTGGTGCTCTTCCCAGGTGGTTGCCATGCACCACTGGACCCAGCATCCTTGGGCCCACCACCCTAAGCATCTCCCAGGTAGAAGCATGGGCATGGGGCTCCAGGGAGACTGGACACCCAAACGACAATACAGACTTAAGGGGGGTGGGAGGAGGTTGACCTTGAGGCTGCCCTGCCCATCTTGTCTTTTCCCTTAAGGGGGGGGGCGGGGGCTGGGCTTGACAAGATCCCCCACCGCCACCCCTACCCACTTCTCTCCTCTCTCTCCATCTCCTGACTTCCAGGTCACTTTGAGTCCCCCAGCATTCAGGGAAAGAGAGAGCATTCAAGCAGAACACTGTTTGAAAGACCCAGACCTCAGCAGCTGCCGGAAAAATCAGAAGCTATTCAATCCTAAGAGCACTCTAGTGAGGGGCTTAGCTGGGTGGTGGGGAGGAGAGGAGGTAAGGTTTCTGACAGTGGTGTTTAAACTCCTGCTGCAAAGAAGGAGCCTTTCTTATAATCTGGAAATCTCTAGTCTTCCTTCAAGCCATATATATATTTTTAAATAACAGCTTTACTGAGCTATAATTTACATATCATAAAATTCACTTTTCTAAAAGCATATAGTATGGAGGTTCCTTAAAAAAACTAAAAATAGAGCTACCATATGATCCAGCAATTCCACTCCTGGGCATATATCCAGAGAAAACCATAATTCGAAAATATACATGCACCCCAATGTTCACTGCAGCACTATTTACAATAGCTAAGATATGGAAGCAATCTAAGTGTCCATCAACAGATGAATGGATAAAGAAGATGTGGTGCATACATATAATGGAATGTTACTCAGTCATAAAAAAGAATGAAATAATGCCATTTGCAGCAACATGGATGGACCTAAAGATTATCACACTGCTGCTGCTGCTAAGTCGCTTCAGTCGTGTCGGACTCTGTGCGACCACATAGACAGCAGCCCATCAGGCTTCCCCGTCCCTGGGATTCTCCAGGCAAGAACACTGGAGTGGGTTGCCATTTCCTTCTCCAATGCATGAAAGTGAAAAGTGAAAGTGAAGCCGCTCAGTCGTGTCCAACTGTTAGCGACCCCAAGGACTGCAGCCCACCAGGCTCCTCCATCCATGGGATTATCACACTAAGTGAAGTCAAAGACAAATATCACATGATATCACTTATATGTGGAATCTACAGAAATGATACAAATGAACTTACAAACAGAAACAGATGCACAGATTTAGAAAACAAACATGTTTAACAAAGGGGAAAGGTGGTGCAGGGGGGATAAATTAGAAATTTGGGATTAACAGATACACATTGCTATATATAAAATAGATAACCAACAAAGACATGATATATAGCACAGGGATCTCTACTCAATACTCTGTAATAGCCTACATGGAAAAGAAGTTGAAAAAGAACAAATATATCCATGTGCTGCACTGTGCTTAGTCACTCTGTCATGTCCAACTCTTTGCGACCCCATGGACTGTAGCCTGCCAGGCACCTCTGACAATGGGGATTCTCCAGGCCAGAATACTGGAGTAGGTTGCCATGCCCTCTTCCAGGGGATCTTCCCAACCCAGGGAACGAAACCAGTTCTCCCACACTGCAGGCAGATTCTTTACCATCTGAGTCACCAGGGAAACCGAGATATATGTATATGTATAACTAAACCACTTTGCAGTATACCCAAAACTAACACAACATTGTAAATCAAATATACTCCAATATAAAATAAAATATTTTTAATGTTATTGGAAGATAATGGCTATAGAGAAATAAATATCTGTCAATAAAAAAAAATAACAGTTCTATTGAGCTATAATTCACATACCGCTACATTCACTTTTCTAAAAGCATATATATCAGTAGTATTTAGCATATCCTGAGTTGTACAACTATCACTACTAACTTTAGAATATTTTCATCAACCTGAAAAGATATCCAAATTCATTAGCAGTCACTCCACATTCCTTCCTCTCCCTAGCAACAAATTTATTTTCAACTTCTACGAATTTGCCTGTTCTGGACATTTAATTAAAATAGAATCACACAGGAGAAGGAAATGGCAACCCACTCCAGTGTTCTTGCCTGGAGAATCCCAGGGACAGAGGAGCCTAGTGGGCTGCCATCTATCGGGTCGCACAGAGTCAGACACGACTGAAGTGACTTAGCAGCAGCAGCTTGTGGAAAAACCCAAATGAACTTTGCAGGCTACCCAACATATTAGTTTCAGATGTACAACATAGTGATTCAATATTGTTATAGGTTATATACTCCATTAAAAGTTATTACAAGATAATGGCTATTATTTTCCTGTACTGTAAAATCCTGAAATACTTTTAAAGTAAAAAATACATAGTTATTTGCATATATTTCAGACTGTAAATAATTAGTTCATATGATTGTGTAATAATTCAGTCTTTACCCTGTTATTGGCTCTTTGTTATATAAACAATGCTATGGTGAACATCTTGCACATAAAAAAAAATAGAATCATACAATATGTGTTCATTTAGGACTGGCCTCGTTCACATAGCATAATGTTTCAAGGTTTACTATGTTGTACCATGTATCCATACTTCACTCCTTTTTATTGCTAAATAATATTCCATCGTATGAATATATATTTTGTATATTTTTATGCATACTTTCATCTGTTGATATTTCCATTTTGGGGCCATTATGAATAATGCTATGAATATTTGATTGCAAAGTTTTGTGTGAACCATATGCTTTCAATTTTCTTGCACTAACCCAGAAAGGGAATTGCTGGGTCATGGAGAAGGAAATGGCAACCCACTCTAGTACTCTTGCCTGGAGAATCCCACGGACAGAGGAGCCTGGTAGATTACAGTCCATGGGGTCGCAAAGAGTCGGACACAACTGAGCGACTTCACTTCACTTCACTTCACTTCATGGTAGCTCTATATTCAACATTTTGAGGAAATGCCAAACTGTTTTTCAAACATTTCAAAGTTTTACAATGCCACCAGCAATGCATGAGGGCTCCAGTTTAACCACATGTTCAACATTTGTTAATGTCTGTCTTTTTTAGTCATCCCAGTGGGTGTGAAGTGGTATATCTCATTGTAGTTTTGATGTATGTTTCTCTACAAGCTAATGACCCTAAGCATCTTTGCATGTACTTGGTTATTTGCATATGTTCTTTGGAGAAATTACTACTCAAAATCTTTGCCCATTTTTCACTTGGCTATTTGTCTTTTTCCTGTTGAGTTGTAAGAGTTCTTCGTGTATTCTGGATACAAATACCTCCTCAGATATAAAGCTTGCACATTTTTTCTCCCAATCTATGAGTTAGTTGTCTTTTCCCTTTCATGATGGGACCCATCAAACACAAAAGCTTTAAATTTTGATGAAATTGAATTTATCTATTTTTTTCTATTGTCACTTGAGCTTTTTGGCCATGCAGCATGTGGGATCTTAGCTCCCTGACCAGGGATCAAACCCACGCCCTCTGCATTGGAAGCGTGGAGCCTTTACCACTGGACCACCAGGGAAGTCTTGTCACTTGAGCTTTCGATGTCATACCTAAGAAACCACTGTCTAATCCAAAGGTCATGAGTATTTACACCTAGAGTTTCTTCTGATAATTTTATACTTTTAGACCTTCATTTAAGCCTATGATCCATTTTGAGTTAATTTTTGTTTATGATATGACATAGGGGTTAAAATTCACTCTTCGCATGTTGATATCTAGTTATTACAACTGCAAACCATTTGGTGAATCCAGCACTATTCTTTCCTCACCGAACTGTTCTGGCACCCTTGTCAAAAATCAATTTATGATTGATAATTTTAAGATTTCTAGATTCTCATTTCTATGCCATTAATCTGCATGTCTAGACTTTTGCCAGTAGGTATACTGCCTTGATTACTGGTTTGTAGTAAACATTGAAATCAAGAAGCGTAGTGTTATGAACCTAATTGTATTCCCCCAAATTCACATGTTGAAACTCTAACCCCCAATATGGCTATACTTGGATATAGAGATTTTAAGGAGAAAATTAAAGTTAAATGAGGCTGCTCTAGTCTGAATGGACTGGTTGGATCTACTACAAGGAGATCCAATCAGTCCATTCTGAAGGAGATCAACCCTGGGATTTCTTTGGAAGGAGTGATGCTAAAGCTGAAACTCCAGTACTTTGGCCACCTCATGAGAAGAGGTGACTCATTGGAAAAGACTCTGATGCTGGGAGGGATTGGGGGCAGGAGGAGAAGGGGACGACCGAGGATGAGATGGCTGGATGGCATCACGGACTCGATGGATGTGAGTCTGAGTGAACTCCGAGAGATGGTAATAAACAAGGAGGCCTGGCGTGCTGCGATTCATGGGGTCGCAAAGAGTTGGACATGACTGAGCGACTGAACTGAACTGAACTAGTCTGAATTGTGTCCACCTACAATCCATATGTTGAAGCCCCAACTCCCATGTAATGGTATTTGGAGATGGGGGCCTTTGGGTTCCAAAACTCTAAGAAAATAAATTTCTGTTGTTTAAGCTGTTCAGTTGATAGCATTTTGTCATGGTAGACCTAACAGACTAACTCATCCAACTTTGTTCTTCTTTTTCAAGATTGTTTTTGCTATTCTGGGTAACTTACATTTCCATGTGAATTTTAGGATCCACTTGTCAATTTCTATAAAAATGCCAATTGGGATTCTGATAGGGATTGTATTAAATCTGCAAATTAACTTGTGGAGTATTGTCATCCTAGCAATATTAAGTTATCTAATCCATGAGCATGAGATTCTTTTCTTTTACTTAAGTTGCCTTTATTTCTTCCAACAATTGCTGAATTTATTTATTGGTTCTAGCACATTTTTATTGGTTTTCTTGGGATTTTATATATAGAAAAACATGTCATCTGTCAATGGAGATAGTTTTATTTCTTCATTTTTAAAGTAGATGTCTTTCACTTTTTTTCCTTGTCTAATTTTCCTGGCTAGAACCTTCAATACAATGTTGGATAGAAGTGGCAAGAAAGGACATCCTTGTCTTATTCCTGACCTTAAAGGGGAATGATTAGTGTCTCACCAGTAAATATGTGGCTATGAGCTTTATCCGACTAATGAAATTCCTTGCTAGCCCTAGCTTATTTTTTTTTTTTAATCATGAAAGGATGTTGTATTTTTTCAAAAATTTTTGCTGTACTGATTGACATGATTGTGTTTTTTGTCCTTTATTCTACTAATAGTGTATTACATTGATTGATTTTCATGTGTGGAACAACCTTGTATAAATCATGGTATATAATCTTTTTATATGTTGCTGATTTTGGCTTGCTAATATTTTCTTGAGGATTTTTGTTTCTACATTCATAGACACAATGAACATAAATATTGGTTCTGTAGTTTTCCTGTGATGTTCTTTGTCTGGTTTTGGTATCACGGTAATAATACTGTCGTTCATAGAGCAAGTTGGGAACTCCTTTTTGGAACATTTTGTGACAGATTGGTGTTAATTTGACAGATTTATATCAATGAAGCCATCTGGGCCTGAGTTTTTCTCTGTCGGTAGATTTTTGATTACTAATTCAATCTCTTTCCTAGTTACAGGTTTATTCAGATTTTCTATTTCTAATTGAGTCAGTTTCAATAGTTTGTGACTTTCTAGGTTATTTGTCCATTTCATTTAGGTTAATTAATTTGTTGGTATACAATTGTTCATAGTATAAATCATTTATTTTTGTAAGGTTAGTAGTAATGTTACCACTTTCACTTCTGAACATAATAATTTTCATCTTTTTTCTTGGGTAACCTAGCTAAAGGCTTGTCAATTTTGGTGATTTTTTTTTTTTAGTTTTTAAAGTATTTTATTAGGATTTGGTGATCTTTTCAAATAAAGAATTTACGATTCTTTTAATTAACATTATTTTTCCATTCTTTATTTCATTCATTTTTATTCTAACCTTTACTGTTTCCTTGCATCTATTTGCTTTGTGTTTAGTTTTCTTTCTTTTTTCTAATTTCTTAAGGTGGCAAGTTACTGATTTGAGATCACCCTTCTTTTTCAATGTAGGTGTTTATAAATTTCCCTCTTAGGCACTGCTTTAGCTGTATCTCATAAGTTTTGGTATGTTGTGTTTCTCTTTTCATTTACTCAAAGTATTTTTTAATTTTCCTTGTGATTTCTTCTTTCACTCATTGGCTTTCTACGAATATTATGCTTAATACCCACTTTTTTGTGAGTTTCCCAAATTTCCTTCTATTACTGAATTATAATTTCATCCCACTGTGATTAGAGACCACATTTTGTATTATTTCAATTCTTTTGGATTTATTAAAGCTTGTTTAATGACCTGGTAGATATCCAACTTAAAAAATCTATTAATAAATCTTGCTTCAATAATAACCTAGGGAGGTCCCTGGTGGCCTAGCGGTTAGGATTCCAGGCTTTCACAGTCATGGCCTGGGTTCAGTCCCTGGTTAGGGAAGTGAGATCCCAGAAGCCATGCAATGAGGCCAAAATAATAATAATAGGAACCTTAATTTGGGAGGAGTTCTGGATAATGATATCTCTAAGCTGCTGGGGCATAGAACGTATGCTGCTGCTGCTGCTGCTGCTAAGTCGCTTCAGTCGTGTCCGACTCTGTGCGACCCCATAGACAGGAGCCCAACAGGCTCCCCTGTCCCTGGGATTCTCCAGGCAAGAACACTGGAGTGGGTTGCCATTTCCTTCTCCATTGTGTGAAAGCGAAAAGAGAAAGTGAAGTCGCTCAGTCGCATCCAACTTCTAGCGACCCCATGGACTGCAGCCTACAAGGTCCTCCATGAACGTATGCTAGAAATAACAATTAATAGTACCACAATTAACCTTTTCTTAATACAATAGAGCACAGTGTAAGATAAATATTTAAGAGTGTAGTTTTTCTCCCAGTTTGATGGAAAAGAGATCACTGAATCAATATAGCGAGGTAGTTAGGACCAAGATCTCTGCAATTAAACTACCCGGGTTCATATCGGGGCTCTACCACTTAGTTCTATGACTTGGAATCACTTTTCTTTAGCTTCCTCATGTACACAAAAAGAATAATTATGGTAGCAAATTTCTGTGAGAACCAAAGAGAAAATAAATGCAAAAATACACAGTATGTAGAACAAGTATTATATATTTGGCAAGTGCTAGTTGTTGTTATCATTATGAAAATTTAAATGTTTGACCCTGAAATTCCATTACCCATGTGAGAAAGAGCCACACATGAGCTTAAGAAAGCATGGGTAGGCTGTTCACCACAGTACTGTTTGTATTTAAACAATGGAAATGAACTTATGGTCTAGGAAACCATAGTAAATCCATTCTACAAAATAGTATACAGCACATTAATAAACAGAGATAGGCCGATCTACATGTGCTAACCTGTGACTCCAAGAGATAATGTTGTCTTTTTTTAAGAAAGGAGAACTGAAGGACAACAAATATAGATAGCACTTACTTTAAAAACAAAGCAAAGATGTACGCTTATATATATATACATTTAGACATGTAAATATAAAGGAAAGGTATGAAAAGATATATGCGATCCCGTGGACTGTAGCCCGCCAGGCTCCTCTGTCCATGGGATTTCCCAGGCAAGAATACTGGAGTGGGTTGCCATTTCCTTCTCCAGGGAATCTTCCCAACCCAGGGATTGAACTTGAATCTCTTGCATTAGCAAGGCAGGTTCTTAGCCACTGGGCCACCAGGGAAGCCTTGAAAAGATATATACCAAACTGATAACAGTGTTTGCCTCTAAAATGGCAATGAGATTAGCATGGAAGGAAGATGTTAGTTTCAGAACTGTTTGATGACTTTGTCAAATAATGCAACGTATACATATGTGGACAAAAATTCAATTAACCATCAAGCCAAGAAAAAAAGACAGTCAGAAATTTCTGAGGACTGTTCCACTAGTCAGCAGTTAGAGATGCAGTTAGACAAAGAATCATGCATCATATTAACAGGTTAAATTATAAAGTTCATCAGAAATATTTGGTCAAGTGTGTACGTACAGGGCAAGTCTTTAGCTCACTGAGAACCCCTGTATGGGATGGAAAAAGAAATATTAATCTTAAAATTACAACATTGGTGTCTGAAGAATAGGTGTATTCTCCTCAAAGGTTGATTATACCCCCTGCCCCAGGAGGTCTGGTTAATACGTAACACAGATGTATACTGCACACTGGGAGAGGTCTATCCCAAATGGGAATGTGCTGGGGTGTGTTACGTGTGTTTCAATTCTAACTTAGTTTGATTGTTCTGCCATAGAGAAATTTATAATTTTTCCTCATCAGATATATTAATTGTACAATTAAGAATAAGTCTATTTTAGGGCTTCTCTGGCGGCTCAGTGGTAAAAAAATCTGCCTGTTAACGCAGGAGACACAGGTTTAATCCCTGATCTGGGGAGATCCCACATGCCACAGAGCAACTAAGCCCGCGTACCACAACCACCGAGTCTGCACTCAAGAGCCTGGAAGCCAGGACTACTGGGCTCTCATGTCCTGGTTGATTCCAGGACTGAGATGGGGAAAGCCTGTAACATCTTGTGCTAAAAAGCAAGGAAATGTGCAAATAATGCTGAAAACAGTCAAAAGGATGCTAGAGCCAGTTTGAGGGGCTCCCAATGACCAAACTTGGGACAATTTGAGAATTAAAATAAATAATGATAGCAGTGGATTATAACTTATTAACTAAAATAAGACATTATGAAGTCACACTGGTATGAGTAAATAAATGAATGAATTTGATGAGGAATTGTATATTTACCAAGCAGCTTACTACAAAACATAATTACAAAGGAAAACAGACTAACTTTACAGTAAAGTCTTATTTACACCATCTTATTTAAGTGATCACAGTGAATATCAAGAATATCAACAGCAAGATGTGTGTGTGTGTGTGTGTGTGTTCAGTTGCTCAACTGTGGCCCATGGACTATAGCCCACTAGGCTCCTCTGTCCATCGAATTTGCCAGGCAAAAATACTAGAGTGGGTTGTTTTTTCCCACTTTAGGGGATCTTCCGGGCCCAGGGATCCAACCCATGCCTCTTTTGTCTCCTGCACTGGCAGGCAGGTTCTTTACCACAAGTGCCACTTAAGAAGCCCCACCATCTGAGAGGATGCAATGGAAAGAACAGATAATAACTTCTGTGCTTCTGCTGCTGCTGCTGCTAAGTCATGTCAGTCATGTCTGACTCTGTGTGATCCCACAGACGGCAGCCCACCAGGCTCCCCCATCCCTGAGATTCTCCAGGCAAGAATACTGGAGTAAGTTGCCATTTCCTTCTCCAGTGCGTGAAAGTGAAGTCGCTCAGTCGTGTCCGACTTTTCACGACCCCATGGACTATAGCCTATCAGACTCCTCCATCCATGGGATTTTCCAGGCAAGAGTACCGGAGTGGGGTGCCATTGCCTTCTCCAAACTTCTGCGCTGTTTCTGCCAAAATTGCAAAACTTAAACTTGATCATAAGAAAATACCAGACAAAGACAACTGACGGATATCCTACAAAATAACTTACCCATCAATATCATCTTTAGAAGTGTCAAGGGCACAAAAGTCAAGGAACGACTAAGAGATTAGTTGAGAATACGGAAATTAAAGACCTTGACAACTAAATGTAATACGCATTTCTGAACTGGGTCTATTTGCTATTAAGGATATTATTGGGATAACAGGAAACTGAAACAGGTTTGAGAACTCAGCAGTGACAATGATCAATACTAAATTCTTGAATTTGATGGTCATGCAGTGATTCAGTAGGAGAATGTCTTTGATGGAAATACATGCTAGACTATCTGGGGTGATGTCGAGGATGATAAGGCTTCAGAGTGACAACTTATTCTCAAATAGTTTCCAGGGGAAAAGTTCTCTGTACTGTACCTGGAAGTGTTCTGTAATGATGAGACTGTTTAAAATGAAAAGTGCATGTGAAAGAAACTTTACAAGATTAAAAATTATCATTATAATGATTCAATCTATTTATCTCCCCTGTCCTCTGCTCTATTGCCTCTTTTCTCTTTCATTTCCTTCCCTGTTTTGTTCCTTCCTTCTCCTCCTTCATCCCCTACAATGTTTTCCTTTTTCTTTCCTTCCTTCTTTTTCTTTCTCAGCATTTTGCTTCTAAAGTTACATACAGAGCTGTTAATTAATTTTCCAGGTGAGTAGAGAAAAATTCTTCATACCAAGAACTGATGGATATTGTAGGTGCATAATAAAAATGATGGCAGCTAAAGCAAATTGCCATTCTAAAAAAAGGTTGTAATGATTATGTCCTTACTTATATGCTACCAAATCTCTGTTCACCAGAACTATGCATTTTTATTAGTTGATACTGTGAAGGTATTACTGACTAAACAATCATTTAGAGTATTTAGAAATAATAAGGATGTTTTGCTAAGGTTTATCCCACCTACCTCTTATAAATAAGAAATGAAAAACATGAGAGAAACTTTTCTGTAAATAATAAACTACAAAAAATTTGAGCAGTTATTTAAAGTCAATCAAAAATCAGTATTTAAGTATACAGAAATCTAGTATTAAATATAGTGTATTTCTATCAGATATTCCTAACTCCAAGAACTGCTTATATTCCCAACTCTGATGATCAGTATGAGGCAAATTTTCTCCACATTATGTAATAAGGCAAAGGTAGTTTTTCACCTTTTCACAATCTGTAACAATCTGGATAGCATTTGGGATGAGTCGAGCAGTGTTCTCGTTGGTTAAGAAGGTTAAGTTCTTTAAAGCAATAGAAATCTAAACATACAAAAAAATAATGAAAAACTGAAAACAAATTTCTCAGAAACATACACAACACAAAATATCACGTATGACATCAACCTGGTCCAGAATATTCAGATTAAAAACCTGAAGGAGTTAATAAGCACATGTTTGCATTCTCAGAGGAAACCATGGTGAACAGACATTCTTTCCTTCAGTAATTCCCCCCATCAGCTCCTATTATCTAATATTAGGATAAAGTGTAAAAAGACATGTAATTGTTTATGTTCCATGTTAAAACACACAGAGACACAAACAAAACTCAGTCTGTCACATAAGACATGCTTTTGGCAGCCAAAAGGAGGTGTGTTCAAGCTTTTTTCAACCTGAAATCTCTTTCCCAACTATATTAAATATATACAAATGTAGCTCAATGTATTAAGAAAAATATATTATACACTTATACTACACATAAATAAATATAGATGTATACAAGTATAGATAAATACATATCAACTTACTTTGAAATCTAAAGTACACTGTTTTTAGGAGCGTTGTATACACATTTCTGTCTATGCAATTATTTATATCAGAAATATAAACAAATATAAATAGCCAATCTAATGAAAATATGTCTTATTGTAGTTTCCCATCTGAAGATGTTGCTATAGAAACACAGACAGTTTTCTGAAAGGTAGAGTCATCCCTGAAGCAAAATGTCCCTCTGAAGAGCACAGGCATAATGTACATACACAAGAAATAGGGAACGACTTCCCTGGTGGCTCAGATGGTAAAGTGTCTGTCTACAATGTGGGAGACCCGGGTTCTATCTCTGGGTTGGGAAGATCCCCTGGAGAAGGAAATGGCAATCCACTCCAGGACTATTGTCTGGACAATCCCATGGACAGAGGAGCCTGGTAGGCTACAGCCCATGGGGTTGCAAAGAGTTGGACACGACTGAGCGACTTCACTTTCACTTTCACTTAGTAACCAAAATCTGTGCCAGCTTCACAAATCTCATACTACTTTACCATGGAAAGCCAACACTTTGCTCATTAGTTCACTCATTCATTCATTCCCTTCTTCCTATACTTTGAGCACCACACACCAGATACTTTTTGCTAGTCACTAGGGTTATTAGAAATAAAACTTGCCTTTGTGGAATGCTGTCTAGTGGAGAAGGTACACAATAAACAAATAGAAAAATAAGCCTAATGACCAAAGTGTGGAGAAAGCTGAGAGTGTACAAGGAGCATACAGGTATGGGATATGGGGCAGAGAGAATATACATATATATAGGAAAGTTCTCCAGAAATAGTGACTTTTAAACTGAAATCTAAAGATCAATAAAGGGTCAGCTGGACCATGAGGGAACAGGATGTGCAAAGGCCCTGTGGTAGAAAGAAACAATACTTTTAAGCAACTTGACAAAGATAGATCTCTTGCTAGAGAAGCTGGAGAAGCTGGATCATGTAAGGTCTCACAGGCCATGGCAGACTGTGGACTTTATGAAAAGCCATCAGTGAGTATCAAGTGGAAGGGACATAATCAGATGTATGTTATTAAACACCAAATAATTCACACTGTGAGAATGGATTTAGTTAAATCATTAGGAAATCCAGGGGGAAACATGGTGGCTCAGAACAAAAGATGGCAGTACTAGAGAAAGAAGTGAAAAGTGAAAGTGAAAGTGAAGTCGCTCAGTCGTGTCCAACTCTTTGCGACCCCATGGACTGTAGCCTATCAGGCTCCTCCGTCCATCGGATTTTCCAGGCAAGAGTACTGGAGTGGATTGCCATTTCCTTCTCCAGGGGATTTTCCCAACCCAGGAAGCAAACCCAGGTCTCCCGCATTGCAGGCAGACGCCTTACCGTCTGAGCCACCAGGGAAGCTCAAAGAAAGAAGTAGTTAGATTCAGAGATATTTAAGGGGTAGTACTGACTGGGGCTTGCCAGATGGCACTAGAGGTAAAGAACCCACTTGCCAGTGCAGGAGACACAAGAAACACGGGTTCAGTCCCTAGGGCAGGAAGATCTCCTGGAGGAGGGCATGATAACCCATTCCTGTATTCGTGCCTGGAGGATCCCACGGACAGAGGAGCCTGGCAGGCTACAGTCTATAGGGTCACCCAAGAGTCAGACACGACTGAAGCGACTTTGCACACACACATGGATAGGGAATTGGTAACTAATTAGATGTTGGATGAGGGTGAGGGAGGGATGACTCTATAAATTTTATACATTTCAAGTTTAGCTTCAGATTTGGTCCTTTCTAACTCAGCACTAAAATCCAGCAAAATCAAGATGGCTCTGATAAATGCCTTACTCCCTACCAGTAAGTTAACATCACACCTCTAAGATCAAGACATGGCTCTGTGGCTAATGTAAATAGCATTGCTAAATTATTAATAAGATATAAAGAGCTGCTATGAGGAGATTTAGCTTAATTGATATATTTTTAAATGATATTAAGTGACTAGTAATTTTAGGAAAAAGCTATTTAGGTTATGAACCCTAAGATATTTAAATTTGTTTGTGTTAAACTTCTAAGCAAATACTAAAATTTAATAAAGGAACTCAAGTCTTTCACAGTGCTTCCTTCAGCAAAACAGAACTGAGACACCACCAAACCAAAAAAGAAAAAATCCTAGTAAATAATTAAGCAGATTAAGTTACTCATTGACTAGTATACACCTCTAAAACAGGGTTGGGGCTAAAGGTCATCTTGAGGTATTCTGAAACTCTTATCTAAACCACTGAAACATTTTATTAATTCAGTTCTTCTCAAATATCAGATCAGAAATATGTGGTAGAACAAAGTCCTACTGTATAGCACAGGAAACTCTGCTCAATATAAAGTGACAGTCTGTGGAAAAGGAGTTTGTGGGGAGAATGGATACATGTATATGTATGGATGGGTCCCTTTGCTGTCCACCTAAAACTACCACAACATTGTTAATTGGCTGTTGTTTAGTCGCTAAGTTGTATCCAACTCTTTTGCGACTCCATGGACTGCAGCCTGCCAGGCTCCTCTGTCCATGGGATTTCTTAGGCAAGAATACTGGAGGGGTTGCCATGTCCTCCTCCAGAGGATCTTCCCGATCCATGTCTCCTGAACTGCAGTTGGATTCTCTCCAATATAAAACAAAAAGTTCAAAAAAATTTTTTTAATTAAAAAAAAAAAAAGACATACCTGGTAGATTGATCACAATAGATTGCCAGGCCCCGCTCCAAGTTTTCGATTAACTATGTCTGGGCTGGGGGAAGAGTCTGCACATCTAGCAAGGTCCCAGCTGACATCAATGTTGCTAGTCTGTGGACCACAATTTGAGAACCGCTGCTCTACTTTACCAGAGAAGGTGATGGCACCCCACTCCAGTACTCTTGCCTGGAAAATCCCATGGATGGAGGAGCCTGGTAGGCTGCAGTCCATGGGGTCACGAAGAGTCAGACAGGACTGGGCGACTTCCCTTTCACTTTTCACTTTCATGCACTGGAGAAGGAAACGGCAACCCACTCCAGTGTTCTTGCCTGGAGAATCCCAGGGACAGGGGAGCCTGGTGGGCTGCCGTCTATGGGGTCGCACAGAGTCGGACACGACTGAAGTGACTTAGCAGCAGCAGCAGCAGCAGCAACAGCTCTATTTTACATTAACTCTATTCAAAGATATGCTAACATTTTAACTGAAGACTATTTGATATAGATTGACAGGTTTTTTCCAGTGGTTTTTGAAAACAATCTCTCTAAAACAGGTATGTTTTATTGTAATAAACTCCTACTTCACAAAAGTTGTTTTTTTATAAGATGGCTTCCTAGCAATAAGTCCCAGACAAGATATGGACAAAAAATTTTTAAAAAGCAAAGGGATTTTACCTTTTTTCCTCCCAGTTTCCCTACTGACTAACAAACCGGTACCACAACACTAATCGGCACTTCAGAAGGCAATCTTCTACCTGACTTGAGTCATATTAACAGTCTGATTCATCTACAATTGAATTACATTTATCAAAAATTGTTTTATGTATTCATAACTCTGTGTGCTCAGTTGTGTCCAACTCTGTGTGATTCCAAGGACTGTAGCCTGCCAGGCTCCTCTATCCATGGGATTTTCCAGGTAATACTACTACAGTGGGCTGCCATTTCCTCCTTGAGAGAACCTTCCTGACACAGGAATCAAACCTGCATCTCCTGCCTCTCCTGCATTGCAGATAGATTCTTTATCACTGAGCCATTAGGGAAGTCCCTTTTATAACTTTATAATTGGCTACTGTAAATAAAATTAAATTAACCAAGCAGCACAGGTCACTTTGATGCATGTATTAACATCAACTTACTAGTTTTTACATGATAATTTCAGTCAAGTGAATGGCTCCAACACCTAAAGATTTACTTTAATAACTAAACTATAACAAAGGATACAGTTGAAATATGTGAAAAGTGTTAACAGGAATACAGATGGAGTGAATCAGCACTATATACTCCCAGAGTAAGCTTGCACAATAAGTAGTACACTCATTCTCAAACGAACAAGATGTACTATTTATGTACTATTTAATTTTACAGAAGAATTTAGGCATAGCTCTGTAAGGGAGATGATGATGAATTAAGAGAATGTGTTTTTTACGCAATAATGGCAGGAAACACACATCCCGAAGTATTCTTTGCTAGCAGCAATTGATTTCAGGCACGAGTAGCAGTAAGTGGCAGCTTGCAGCAAGCAGCAGCGAAAGGTAGCTGGAACCAGGCTCCTAGTTTCCAAGACCAGGAGTCCTAACCACTGGGCCACAGGAGCCAGCAGTTAGGGCTAAGGTCCCTAGTCTTGCCTGCCTAGTCAAGAACAAGTTCAGGCAAGGAGGTGGAAAAGAGTAAAGCTTATTGAAAAGTACATGTGGAAAGGTGCATGGGTTGGCTCAGAGAGAAAGTCCCGCCTTTTGGTTAAGTTTAAATCTCCAAGCCAGGCTTCAGCAATACGTGAACCGTGAACTTCCTGATGTTCAAGCTGGTTTTAGAAAAGGCAGAGGAACCAGAGATCAAATTGCCAACATCCGCTGGATCATCGAAAAAGCAAGAGGGTCCCAGAAAAACATCTATTTCTGCTTTATTGACTATGCCAAAGCCTTTGACTGTGTGGATCACAATAAACTGTGGAAAATTCTGAAAGAGATGGGAATACCAGACCACCTGACCTGCCTCTGGAGAAATCTGTATGCAGGTCAGGAAGCAACAGTTAGAACTGAACATGGAACAACAGACTGGTTCCAAATAGGAAAAGGAGTACGTCAAGGCTGTACATTGTCACCCTGCTTATTTAACTTCTATGCAGAGTACATCATGAGAAACGCTGGACTGGAAGAAACACAAGCTGGAATCAAGATTGCTGGGAGAAATATCAATAACCTCAGATATGCAGATGACACCACCCTTAGAAATTCTCAGCTCAAAAAATACACAAGAGAAGGTTGAAGCTATGCCACTCCAGAGAGACTCCACACTGAGAATCACAAAGAGTGACAGCTAGAACAGGGACCAATATCAGGTAACTGACTGGTGCACTCTCTGTGGTAGAGGTCAGTCACACTCACCCACATCTTCCAACACCGTGGAGTCTTATATCTTTGCAGCCTCATCATCATTTGGTGTTGTCCACTGTTTTAGTGTTTAATTTTAGCAACTCTATTAGATATGTAATTTATTTAATTGTGCTTTTAATCTGTATTTTCCTATGATAGTGTGCAATTTTTCATATGCTTATTTGCCATCCATATATCTCCTTTGGTAAAGAATCTGCCCTTTTTTTTTTCTCATTAAACTTTTTTTTAATGGGTCTCAAATTCTGTGACAGATTTTTGGTCGAGTTGTTTTCATTAAAAAGTTCTGATTTTACAAACAAATAACTTTAAACTGCCACACACAAAACATCTGAACCACAAAAACATTCTCCTTTCCTTCTGAAAGTTTTACAATGCATTGTTGTCATTAACCAGTCTTTTACTACTAAACTTAAATGGCCAACTGAGACAAACAGTTCTGAGACCGTTCTTCCAACACTGATTAATACTGGGGTGGCAAGTATTGGGGATAACATTCATTTAGCCTTCTGAGCTTTCTGGGCAGACTTGGTGACCTTGCCAGCTCCAGCTGCCTTCTTGTCCACTGCTTTAATGACACCCATAGTGACTGTTTGTCTCATGTCACGCACAGCAAAACGGCCCTGGGGAGGATAATCAGGGAAGCTCTCGACACACACGGGCTTGCCAGGAACCATATCAACGATGGCAGCATCACCACATTTCAAGAATTTAGGGCCATCTTCCAGCTTTTTCCCAGAAAGACGATCAATCTTCTCCTTCAGCTCAGCAAACTTGCAAGCAACGTGAGCTGTGTGACAGTCCAGCACAGGTGCATGTCCAGCACTGGCTTGGCCTGGATGGTTCCAAATAATCACCTGAGCTGTGAAGCCAGCTGCTTCCATTGGTGGGGCATTTTTGCTGTCACCAGCCACATTGCCATGACAAACATCTTTGGCAGACACGTTCTTGACATTGAAGCCCACATTGTCCCCAGGAAGGGCTTCACTCAATGCTTCATGGTGCATTTCTACAGACTTCACTTCAGTTGTTACATTGACTGGAGCAAAGGTGACCACCATGCCAGGTTTGAGAACACCAGTCTCCACACGACCCACAGGGACAGTACCAATACCACCAATTTTATAGACATCCTGGAGAGGCAAACGCAAGGGTTTGTCAGTTGGGCGAGTTGGTGGCAGGATGCAATCCAGAGCTTCAAGCAGGGTGGTTCCACTGGCATTGCCGTCCTTACGGGTGACTTTCCATCCCTTGAACCATGGCATATTAGCACTTGGCTCCAGCATGTTGTCACCATTCCAGCCAGAAATTGGCACAAATGCTACTGTGTCGGGGTTGTAGNCAAGGGTTTGTCAGTTGGGCGAGTTGGTGGCAGGATGCAATCCAGAGCTTCAAGCAGGGTGGTTCCACTGGCATTGCCGTCCTTACTGGTGACTTTCCATCCCTTGAACCATGGCATATTAGCACTTGGCTCCAGCATGTTGTCACCATTCCAGCCAGAAATTGGCACAAATGCTACTGTGTCGAGGTTGTAGCCAATTTTCTTAATGTAGGTGCTGACTTCCTTAACGATTTCCTCGTATCTCTTCTGGCTATAGGGTGGCTCAGTGGAATCCATTTTGTTAATGCCAACAATTAGTTGTTTCACACCCAGGGTGTAAGCCAGAAGGGCATGCTCACGGGTCTGCCGGTTCTTGGAGATACCGGCTTCAAATTCACCAACACCAGCAGTAACAATCAGGACAGCACAATCAGCCTGGGATGTGCCTGTAATCATGTTTTTGATGAAGTCTCTGTGTCCTGGGGCATCAATGATGGTAACATAGTACTTGCTGGTCTCAAATTTCCACAGGGAGATATCGATGGTGATACCACGCTCACGTTCAGCTTTCAGTTTGTCCAAGACCCAGGCATATTTGAAGGAGCCCTTTCCCATCTCGGCAGCCTCCTTCTCGAACTTTTCAATTGTTCTCTTGTCGATCCCGCCACATTTGTAGATCAGATGGCCAGTCGTGGTAGACTTCCCTGAATCTACGTGCCCAATGACAACGATGTTGATGTGGGTCTTCTCCTTTCCCATTTTGGCTTAGGTTTAACGGTGGTTTTCATGACACCTGTGTCCTGGCGGCAAACCCGTTGCGAAAAAGGTTAGGTTAATTTTTTAAACATAGAATCAAGTAGGGGTCTAGGTTCAATTTTTTCCCTATACGTATATCTGGATTGTTCCAGTTCTTTGTGAGGATGTTCCTTTTCCACTGCGTTTCACAGACACCTTTTTTGAAAATCAGTTGACCATTTGTATGTGGCTCTATTTTTGGATGCTCTATCATTCTATTCCATTAAGCATTTGTCTGTTCTATGACAATACCACTCTGTCTTAATAACTGTGGCTTTACAGAGTTTATGATAGGCATCCATGTGTAATCACAATGTATGTTCAAAGAATAATACATTACTTCATAAAGATTTAGGTAACACATAACAGTACAAGTCTAGTCACTCCTTCCCACACTTATGCCCTTATTGCCATAGTTTTTCCTCCATACACACATAATACATTGCCAATATTTTTGCTTTAAACAATCATCTTTTCAAAAAAATTAAAATTATTTTTCTCACATATTTATTTTTTTTCTAGTGCTCATCTCGCCTTTCTGTAGTTCTGGGCTTTCATGTGGCATCATCTCCTGTCAGCTTAAAGAACTTCTTTTCATAGTTTTTACAGCACACATCTGCTGGAAAGAAATTATCTCAGCTTTGTCTGTCCAAATATATTAATATGTTTTATCTTTAGTGTGAAAGATCTTTTTACTGGGTATAGAATTCTAGGTTGACATGCTCTTTTATTGTCTTTTACCTTTCAATCTTTCTGATGAGATGTCAGATTCATTTTCAATATTATCCCCCTCAGTGTGTTACATCTCTTTTATTTGTTTGCTTGTATGATTCTTCATCTTTGGTGTTCAGCACTTTGATTATGATGCATCTAGATTTTTTTCTTTGTGTTTATTATGCTTGGAGTTTGCTGAATTTCCTGAATAGGGGGTTTAAAGTCTTTCATCAACTTTAGAAATTTATCAAATATTTTCTCCTCATGTCTTTCTTTTGCCCCATTTTCTCATTTCCTCCTCTTGTGTAACTTTAATTTCATATTGGTTGTTGTTCAGTGGCTCAGTTGTGTCTGACTCTTTGCTACCCCATGGACTGCAGCATGCCAGGCTTCCCTGTCCTTCACCATCTCCCAGAGTTTGCTGAAACTCATGTCCATTGAGTCAGGGATGTCATCCAACCGTCTTGTCCTCTGTCATCCCCTTCTCCTCCTGCCTTCAATCTTTCCCAGCATCAGGGTCTTTTTCAATGAGGCCTCTTTTTGCATCAGGTGACCAAGGTACTGGAGCTTCAGCTTCAGCATCAGTCCTTCCAATGAATATTCAGGGTTGTTTTCCCTTATATGTTAGACTACTTAATGTTATTCTATCAGTTTCAGATGCTCTGTTCATTTTTGGTCATTGTCCTTTTTTTTTGTTTCAGTTTGAATAATTTCTAGCTATTTATCTTCAGTTTTACTTTCTTATGAGTTGTCTAGTCTTCTGTGAATCTCATGGAATGAATTCATTTTTTATTTTGTAGTTTTCATTTGTAGACATTTCATTTTGTTCTTTGCAGTTTTTATTTCTTTAGTGAAATTCCACACATGTATCATATTTTTAACCTTTTCCATATATTCTTAACAAACTTATCACAGTTATTTTAAAGTACTTTGTGTTAATTTCAAAATCACATTATCTCTGGGTGAGTTTCTACTATTGGATTTAGGTTAGATTTTACTCCTCTGCATAGCTTTGAAATATTTTTACTCATGACCAACATATGTAAAAAATAGTAGAGGTGGAAGTAAGTAGTATTTTATGCATAGAAAAGTGTATGTTCTTTCCTTGAGCCACTGGGTTGAGGAAGGAGGTATAGAAAGAGAAAGTCAATCTAACCTGTAATTGATGCATTTCTAGACTTGTAGGAGCTTTCAGTAGTTCAGTTTACTTTTGGTTCAAATGTTTACAGCAAATGGTCAGTATTTTCTTTTTGGTATGTCTTGGGACTTGTTAATCAGTGAGCATCTTGTGATATTTCTCTGCTATATAGCCCAGCCACACAAATCATCCCACATGTGTTCAAAGTAGGGCTGGTTTTTCCATACCCTTGTCCATGGCAGATTTATTCCATAGGCCATTATTCTGCCAGGGATTAAAGCAGGCATGTGTCTTTCCTCTCTTAAAAAGAGTTCCATGTTGGAATTTAATTTGTTTCCTTTAGTTCATTTAGGTTCATTATTCAGCTTTTTTATTGTTTCAGCTATGATTTCATACTTTGATCTTGTGTCAAATCATGTACTTCCTTTTAATAGTTTTTACTATAATTTACTTTCATTTTTTTAGCTTGAACTGAACTGAATGATTTGAAACTTTCTACATTCTAACCAGAAGCAAAAGTCCCTTAATCCTTAATTTTAGTATTCTTTTTTTATCAAAAATATATCTTTTATCATAAACATGAGATATAGTTTCAAAATTGGTAGGAATGTTAAATATGTACATGGTTAGGTTGGTGGAGTAAGAGACTTCCTTTGGGTGTAGTGAACTGGGAAGGAAGTCCCAGACCCAGAAGTTCACAGGCATATGGGCAGTGAAGCAGGGATGTAGGAGAAAGAAGAAGAAAATTTAAGGAGATGGTTCTATTGGCTCATACTGAAGAATATCTGTGATTCATGCACTTGTACAAGAATAGACTCCTTTCTACACTACAAGTTAGTGAGTTGGCACTCTAAGTGGAATTTCTAGTACAGTAGGGACAGCTAGATCATGCTGCCCTAGCTCTTGGACTGTACTCTTTGAACCACTAGGTGATTACTTTTTCCACCATGAGGGCCTGAGAACTTCCCCATTATTTAATAATCAGGTACAAGTGTGGAAATGAGAATTTTGGTGGGTTTGTATTTTGTCAGGCTACCTAAGCTAGAGTTACATTTCCCAGAAAGCCCTTCCTTGCACATGTTTGGGTTAAGAGGCCACAAAAGACAGTTTTCATGAGATTTGGAAGGTAAGGAAGCAGCCATATTCTTTTTATGTCTGGAAAGTCAGTCTAGAGGCACCGGGTGTTGTCACTTGTGTGCGTGACTGTTTATCTTCCGGCTCATTTTTGCTGGCTGGGAGTGCAGCCCAGCCTGCAGCCCTTTCAGTTCCCTTCAGGTCTTCCTGCAGCTTCCTTGACTCTTGGACCATGTGCGCATTTAGATCTGTGATGAAGGGCACCAGCTTCTCCTGCAGGACACTGCATCATCAACGTGGCAGGTTTAGAGGCAGGAAGAGAAACACAGGCTCTGGTTTGTCTTTGTTCTCTCTGATTCACATCCATCTTCCCTCCCTAACTTCCTGCCCTGATTACTTTAGGATCCAGCACCAGATGCAGAGCCAACAGCTTCACCCAGACTGTTTAAACAGATCCTATAATTACCTATGGTCAAATCCCTATAACAAATCCCTTATGATTATATACCTTTTAGTTGTTTTGTTCCTCTGATAAAACCTTTAAAAATAAGCCTTCTCTTCACACCTTTATCTTACCATACCCTTTAGTAGAAAAGAGGCCAAACAGTTAAGTATAAATTTACCCCAAAGCTAGGGCATAATAAAAAGGAAACTAAAACCAGAGCAATAGAATCTGGATAATGTGAGCAAATAATGAATCCTTTTCCCCGAGCTCCAGTTCTGCTGCACAACCTCCTTCCTAAATCCCATTTCAACGACCTTCTTAATTCCCTCTACTAGGAGGACTGTAAGAAAAGGAAAACAAGAGAGCAAATGCTTCTTGCCCCTTAAGGCCTGCTCTCTGGTTCCTGAGTCCTCTCAAAGTCTGTCTTCTACCCTGTATGACATCAGGAGTTCCAGCACCCTTCAAGAGGGAACTGGATGTGGACTTCCCTGGTGGGCCAGATATGAAGACTGCATTCCCAGTGCAGGGGGCCTGGAAAATAGATCCCACAAGAGGCAACTAAGAGTTTGCAACTAAACACCCCACATGCTGTGACTAAAATGTGGCACAGTCAAATAAATACATAATTTTTTTTTTTTTAAGAGAGAACTGGTCCACCATCCAGGTATAACCTAGGCTTAGAGAATACAAGGGGATAACCAAAACTATACAAAACAACCACAGTCAAATAGCAAAATCTACTCCTTCAGGAACAAATTTTCTTTACCACAGACATGCTGTATTATGTACAGTTCATTACTAGGCAAATTATATGGACCTGCCCTTCTTCCTTCTTTAGGACAGATGACATCTTACTCTGTTGCAATCTCTTTCGGTCCTTGATATTTGTTTTAACCTTTTTTTATTTGTTTGTTTAAAAAAAAAACTGGTATATGATTGCCGGGTGTTGGGAAGAACATGCTGTGATCACCCAGGTTCTGGGCCCCACCACTCATGGATGCCTTGGTAGGGGAGGTATTTGGGGCCAAGACCACTTGTGGTTCTGCCATGGACACGCTATGAAGGCAACAGCTGATGTCTCTCACAGACTTCGTGGGCCTGCTAGCATATTTTATCTTCCCTCTCTAGCCCAGCTGTGTTTAGCATTTGCACAAGGTAGAAACTTGACTAATAACACACAGAGTTCAGGCAGACATAATCATGGAACTATATCAGATCATAGCAGAAATATAGACCAACCCAGCTATTTTACCAACAAGAGAAATGGCTCAAGGAAGTTACTTTTGGTCATGCAGTTCAAGGTGGAGCAGAAGCAGTGGAAAGAGTTGACAGTGGGTACTGGTTAGCCCACCTATGGAGTCTGCCTCAAAAACAATGCTTCATTGATTGTACCCTCCATGTTAATATAGTGCCTGACACATTGCAGGTATTAAAAAACTTTTACTGAACGAATGAATAAATATGTGGAATATGCTGAGAGGTAATTTATCTAAAGCCACAGGCCTAGTAAATACCCAAGCCAGGATATACCCTGAGGCCTCATGTCTTAACCACTATGCTTGGCAAGGAAACGGTTGATTTGTGGAACTTTGCAAATCTGCTGGGTCTCCCTACAGTGGCAGAATAACATAGTGGCTGCCAGCAGGAAGCTATGGTGGGAAACACAAAGAACTGAACTTTACTATGGATGGTCTACTGTTTTTCCCTTGTGTGACATGGGTTCCAAGTGTTTGTGGCCATAGAACAGTAGGATCTGGCCTCAGAATCTATTAGTCTAGGTTTGTGATTCTAAATGGTTTTGGCAGAAGGACCTCTTAACTTAAAAACATTTTGGCTTCTTTATATACTCTAGGTGGGCAGCTGCATTATTAAAGCAAATATTTTCTTAATATCATAGATTTTGAGTAAATATTGGTAAGGATTCAAAATTTCTTTCATTTGAACTTGGAAGCATCAATTGTTGGTTTTTATTTGTTATACATTTCCAAAACAAATCTTAAAGTCGTGAATTGTTCCCAAGTAACAATTACAGTGCTTTCAGAGTCACTGAGCACAAGGAAATTATTACCCTGGGAACCTTCTCTGTTGAAGGGTTTTTTTCTCCTTACATACATCCTTAATCGAGGACCAAAAGCTTTTACATTTCTTCTTTAATTGACTCTGATTTTCATGCTTTCTCTCTCTTTTATTTTCCCAGTGGAGAATCCACATTGTTTTATCATGATTTTTAAAAATATACATAAGAAAAGAAAAAAGCAACTTCTTAAAAATTATTCTGTGACCTTGGATGAAGATTTTAAAATCTTCATTAACATTTGTGCTAACTTCTGCAGTGAATAAAAAAGAAAGAAGACTTTGTCTCAGTCCTCTAAGGACTAATTTGGGCCAAGTTGTAAGCTTAGGCTTAGTGGACAGCTGCCTAGTTGGGTGATTTTGGAAATCCCAGAAGGGAAAATAAGAAGCCAGAGTCTAATTATAGTCTTTTAGAAAAACCATAAAATATCAAGATGGAGCTTGTTAAAAATAATAATAACAAAACTAATGATAGCTAATAATAATTCCTATTAATGAAGAAGGAACTGGCAACCCACTCCAGTATTCTAGCCTGGGAAATCCCATGGACAGAGGCACCTGGCAGGCTATAGTCCACGGGACCGCAGAGTCAGATACGACTTAGTGACTGAACAACAACAAATTACTATTAAACTCTTTCTTGTGGGCTAGACTCTGTGCTGTGCCTGCATGCTAAGTTGCTTCAGTCACGTCTGACTCTGTGTAACCCTATGGACTGTAAGCTCACTAGGCTGGTTTGTCCTTGGGATGCTCCAGACAGGAATACTGGAGAGGGTTGCCACGCCCTCCTCCAGGGGATCTTCCCAAACCAGGGATCGAACCCACGACTCTTATGTCTCCTGCACTGGCAGGCGAGTTCTTTACCACAAGCTCCACCTGGGAAGCCCTAGACTCTGTTCTCAGTTCAGTTCAGTCCCTTAGTCACGCCTGACTCTTTGCCTCCCCATGGACTGCAGCACTCCAGGCTTCCCTGTCCATCACCAACTCCTGGAGCCTTTGACTATGCCAAAGCCTTTGACTGTGTGGATCACAACAAACGGTGGAAAATTCTTAAAGACTCAGTGCTAAGAAGACACTATTACTAAGTCCACTTTTCTGGTGAAGAAATTGAAATCTGATACTGAACAGGAGGCTACCTAATCATTTTCTGTCTAAGAAGACAATTTAGTCTTGGATGTAGACAGGCAGGCAGATAAATTCATAAACCTGCTGGTAACAGGGTGTGGGTCCTGGAACCAACAAATGGTGCAGGGAGGGACTAGAAGTGAGAAGAAACAAGATTTGACACACTTGATCTTGGTGGTGTCAGCTAGTATTAGAATACAACGATGCTGGAATTAATGCACTAAAAGCTAAGAGTGGCATCTGGCACAAGCTGTGACAGTACTTACTTGTGAGTGTTACTTTCCACTTCAGAATCTCATTTGGATTTAAGTTTCTGCCCACAGAAAGGGCAGAACAAATCATTCTAATTGTGATGAAAATAAATTTTAAGTTCATTTGCTTCTAAAATTAGGCCATCCTGAACACTGGGTTTAAGCAAAACAAATGACAAAACGAACATTAAAAAAAAGTTTAAAAAAGTAGGCTGTTTCCCCCTCCCCCACATCATATATATAGATATTTTGACAGCAGGGTATTACCTCAGGAAACCAGATAGTATCTAGCTAGCAAGAACTTTCAGGAAACGGAATAGCATTACCAATAATTATATTGAAGGGTAACCTTCATAAACTCTTAAGGTGTGTTAAGCCCTGTGCTAAGAGCTTTACATGGGTTATCTTAGCTACTCTTCATGACAAGATCTTGTGAATTTGGAATTAAGACATAAAGGAGTTAAGTACTGCTGAGGAATAATGAAACCAGTAACCAGTGGGGTTGGAATTAATTTCAGGTAGTCTGAGGTAGAAATATCATCAAATTCCTGTAATTCAACAAATTCCTGCCATTAATTAATGCCTATCACCCTAAAAGCAGTAAGCTGGGTGTTTCTTCTTTCACTTTTAACTTAGTCACTACTCAGGGATATTAAATGACACAAGTTTATCTTATATTGTTTTGGTCATTCAGGGTAATTTTTTCATTAAACCAAAAGATGGCGGTTCAAGTCTCTCACGTGGAACTTCTGAGGGTGCAAGCCAGCGTGGCCTCCATGGGCAACTACACTTTATGAGAAAGTGAAATGCCAAAGATAGTTGAATCTCCAAGCACTTTCCTACTTCAAAGTGAAAGTGTTAGCTGCTCAGTCATGTCAGACTGTGACCTCATGTACTGTCGCCCATGAGGGTCTGTCCATGGGGATTCTCCAGGCAAGAATACTGGAGTAGGTTGCCCTTTCCTTCTCCAGGGGATTTCCCTACCCAGGGATCTAACCCAGTTCTCCTGCATTGTGGGCAAATTCTTTACCATCTGAGCCACCAGGGAAGCCTACTTGAACCCCTGGGCTATTTGAAGTTAGCAAAATGAAAGCACTCTGTACATCACCAGGTGAAAACACAGCATGTTTTGATGAATAAAATTCTAAATGTAACACTGAGTAAGTGTTTTGGTTTGTATATGTGTTTATTCAGTAGGATTATTCTACTTAGTTCTAGGAGTTTTCCCCACTTAAAGTTTGCGTTGAGCTTCATCTACATATAAACATAAAAAAATTTGAAGACTTACTTTGTCTTTCTTAATTGACCTGAAGTGAAATCATGCATAACCTCTCCCCTTTTTTCCTCAAAGAAATTTAGCTACATGCTTTTTAATGGAATATTTATCATATACACTTTATCTTTGTCCTCCATGGTAACTTCTAGAGTTGCCAATAAATGTTTGTTAAACTGCACACAACTCTATATATGGAGGGGGCTTCCCAGGTGGTGCTAATGGTAAAGAATCTGTCTGCCAGTGCTGGATATGCAAGAGACACGGGTTTGATCCCTGGGTTGGGAAGATCCCCTGGAGGAGGAAATGGCAACCCACTTCAATAATCTTGCCTGGAAAATCCCATGGACAGAGGAGCCTGCTGGGCTACAGTCCATAGTGTTGCAAAAAGCTGGACATGACTGAAGTGACTTAGCATGCATGCACTATACATGGAGAGAGTTCCAAAATGGCTTGTCTTGATTTTGGTTTCTAACTTTGAAAAGCTAACATCTTTCTCTTTCAGAATGGAGTTGGGCAGTTTATACAATTGAGAGTTGGTTGAAAACTGGAACTACTTATTAGTGAAAGTAGGGAGACTTGAAAACTATTGCTGTTATATTTGTGATTTCTAATAAAAACTCCAGGAAGTTTACATGTTTGGATGAGACATAAATGGATTTGAGGAAACTGTCTATTCCATCCACAAGAAAATTTCAAATTCCAAACCTGACTCTTAGTATTTTTTGTAATCTCTGTGTTTCTCTGGAGCCATCATTCACTAGGTGAGAGAGAAACCTGCCTTCATCCTGTGGGACTCTACTGTGGAGCCCCCAGCACGACAGATGTCCTATCATGCGTGCATAGTTCGCCATCCCTTTTCTGCTCTTCCAATCAGTGCAGTGGCTTTCCAAACCAAAATTTTGCAAAGTTTGCTGATGTATTCTATTCTATTTAAGTGATGCTGACCAATATTCACTTGATTGACTAAACTGATTCATTGAGTGAGTGAAGTCGCTCAGTCATGTCTGACTCTTTGCGACCCCATGGACTGTAGCCTACCAGGCTTCTCCGTCCATGGGATTTTCCAGGCAACTCCAGGGGATCTTCCTGACCCAGGGATCGAACCCAGGTCTCCCACATTGGAGGCAGGCATTTTAACCTCTGAGCCACCAGGGAAGCCCTAACCGATTCATTACCTCACTTATGGGTCTCAAGTCCATTTCAAAAACACTTTAGATTAGAATCTAACACTGGGTTAGAGAAAGTCAACATGAGATGGATGTAGAATACCTTGAAAAATTTGCTCTTATTGTTTTATTATTCACTGGGATTAGTTCTTTTCCAATCTAATAATTGGTTCTGCTGTTATTTACTTTTTAAAGTCTTTAAGTAGTTTCTTTTTGTATCTTGTCCAGAGCTTTAAGTTTAATCAGTGAGAAAGACACATGGATTTACCTCATCTTGGCCAAAATCACACCCTTCCTTCTTTTGAAATAGTTTTGACTTAAGATTCCAAAAATCATAGGGCAGTTTTTCAGGGCCACTTAATTTTAAATCTACATTGGAGATTTTCTCTTTGGGCCCCAATCTCTCAAGATGATTAGCCTGATACAGGAAGAATCCCACCCTGATGCCCTTCTGCTCTGCTTGGGAACATCTGACAAACACTGGAGGCAGGGGTGGTGATGGTCTCATGAGAGACCGGGCAACTGCTGAGCTATCTCCACATGGCTTTACAAGTGAACTTGGACAAGTGGGTTGGGAATTGGAGCTGGTGGAATAAAAGTGCTGAAGGAAGAAGTATGAGGAAAGATCCAGGAGTCAGCTACTTGGGTTCAAGCATTCTCACTGGAAACTGTGATGTGTTTCTTCTCTAGAAGCCATTTTCTTGTCTCTAAAATAAGAACAACTGGCTGAGTGGATACAAAATCAAGACCCCAAAATATGCTGTCTACAAGAGACCCACCTCAAAACAAGGGACACATACAGACTGAAAGTGAAGGCCTGGAAAAAGATATTTCATGCAAATGGAGACCAAAAGAAAGCAGAGGTAGCAATACTCATATCAGATAAAATAGGCTTTGAAATAAAGACTGAAAAGAGAATAGGAAGGACACTACAAGAACCCAAAACAATAAAGTAAATGGCAACAGGATCATACTTATCAATAATTACCTTAAACGTAAATGGGTTGAATGCCCCAACCAAAAGGCAAATACTGGCTGAATGGATACAAAAACAAGACCCCTATATATGCTGCCTACAAAAGACCCACCTCAAAACAAGGGACACATACAGACTGAAAGTGAAGGCCTGGAAAAAGATATTTCATGCAAATGGAGACCAAAAGAAAGCAGAGGTAGCAATACTCATATCAGATAAAATAGGCTTTGAAATAAAGACTGAAAAGAGAATAGGAAGGACACTACATAATGATCAAAAGATCACTCAAAGAAGAAGATATAACAACTATAAATATATACACACCCAACATAGGTGCACCTCAATATGTAAGGCACATGCTAACAAATATGAAAGGGAAAATTAACAGTAACACAATAACAGTGGGAGACTTTAATACCCCACTCACACCTGTGGATAAATCAACCAAACAGAAAATTAGCAAGAAAACACAAGTTTTAAATGATACAATAGACGAGTTAGACCTAATTGATACCTATAGGGCATTTCACCCCAATACAATGAATTTCACCTTTTTCTCAAGTGCACGTGGAACCCTCTCCAGCATAGATCACATCCTGGGCCGTAAATCTAGCCTTGGTAAATTCAAAAAAATCGAAGTAATTTCAAGCATCTTTTCTGATCATAATGCAGTAAAATTAGATGTCAATTACAAGGGAAAAATCTATTAAAAATACAAACATATGGAGGCTAAAAACATGCTTCTGAATAAGCAACAGATCATGGAAGAAATAAAAAAGGAAATCAAAATATGCATAGAAACAAATGAAAATGAAAACACAACAACCCCAAACCTATGGGATTCAGTAAAAGCAGTGCTAAGAGGAAGGTTCCGGAGAAGGCAATGGCACCCCACTCCAGTACTCTTGCCTGGAAAATCCCATGGACAGAGGAGCCTGGTAGGCTGCAGTCCATGGGGTCGCTGAGAGTCAGACACTGACCAAGAGACTTCACTTTCACTTTTCACTTTCATGCATTGGAGAAGGAAATGGCAACCCACTCCAGTGTTCTTGCCTGGAGAATCCCAGGGATGGCGGAGCCTGGTGGGCTGCCGTCTATGGGGTCGCACAGAGTCGGACACGACTGAAGCGACTTAGCAGCAGCAGCAGCAGCAAGAGGAAGGTTCATAGCAATACAATCTTACCTCAAGAAACAAGAGAAACATCAAATAAATAACCTAACTTCACACCTAAAGCTACTAGAAAAAGAAGAATTCAAGAATCTCAAAGTTAGTAGAAGGAAAGAAATCATAAAAATCAGAACAGAAATAACTGAAAAAGAAACAGATGAGACTATAGTAAAAACCAACAAAACTAAAAGCTGGTTCTTTGAGAGGATAAATAAAATAGACAAACCATTAGCTAGACTCATCAAGAAAAAGAGGGAGAAAAATGAAATCAATAAAATTAGAAACAAAAATGGAGAAATCACAACAGAAAACACAGAAATACAAAGGATCATAAGAGACTACTATCAGCAACTATATGCCAGTAAAATGGACAACTTGGAAGAAATGGATGAATTTTTAGAAAAGTATAAACTTCCAAAACCGAACCAGGAAGAAATAGAAAATCTTAATAGACCCATCACAAGCATGGAAATAGAAACTGTAATAAAAAACTTTCCAACAAATAAAGCCCAGGACCAGATGGATTCACAGGTGAATTCTACCAAAAATTTAGGGAACAGCTAACACCTATCCTACTCAAACTCTTTCAGAAAATTGCAGAGGGAGGTAAACTCCCAAACTCATTCTATGAGGCCACCATCATCCTAATACCAAAACCTGACAAAGATGCCACAAAAATATCACTGATGAATATAGATGCAAAAATCCTCAACAAAATTCTAGCAAACAGAATCCAATGGCATACTAAAAAGATCATATATCGTGACCAAGTGGGCTTTATCCCAGGGATGCAAGGGTTCTTCAATATTCACGAATCGATCAATGTGATACACCATATTAACAAATTGAAAGATAACAGCCATGTGATTATCTCAATAGATGCTGAGAAAGCCTTTGACAAAATTCAACATTTTGATAAAAACCCATTTATGATAAAAACTCTCCAGAAAGCGGGCATAGAAGGAGCATACCTCAACATAATAAAAGCCATCTATGATAAACCCACAGCAAACATTATCCTCAATAGTGAAAAATTGAAAGCATTTCCTTTAAAGTCAGGAACAAGGCAAGGGTGCCCACTCTCACCAGTACTGTTCACCATAGTTTTGGAATTCTTAGCCACAGCAATCAGAGAAGAAAAAGAAATAAAAGGAATTCAGATTGGAAAAGAAGTAAAACTCTCACTGTTTGCAGATGACATGATCCTCTACAGAGAAAACCCCAAAGACACCACCAGAAAATTACTAGAGCCAATCAATAAATACAGTACAGTTTCAGGATATAAAATTAATACACAGAAATCCCTTGCATTCCTATACACAAACAATGAGAAAACAGAAAGAGAAATTAANGTTTGCAGATGACATGATCCTCTACAGAGAAAACCCCAAAGACACCACCAGAAAATTACTAGAGCCAATCAATAAATACAGTACAGTTTCAGGATATAAAATTAATACACAGAAACCCCTTGCATTCCTATACACAAACAATGAGAAAACAGAAAGAGAAATTAAGGAAACAATCCCATTCACCATTGCAATGAAAAGAATAAAATACTTAGGAATAAATTTACCTAAAGAAACAAAAGACCTATATATAGAAAACTATAAAACACTGATGAAAGAAATCAAAGATGACACAAACAGATGGAGAAACATATCATGTTCTTGGATCAGAAGAATCAATATAGTGAAAATGAGTATATTACCCAAAGCAATTTATAGATTCAATGCAATCTGTATCAAGCTACCAACAGTATTTTTCACAGAACTAGAACAAATAATTTCACAGTTTGTGTGGAAACACAAGAAACCTTGAATATCCAAAGAAATCTTGAAAAAGAAGAATGGAACTGGAGGAATCAACCTACCTGACTTCAGACTAAACTACAAAGCTACAGTCATCAAGACAGTATGGTACTGGCACAAAAACAGAAATATAGATCAATGGAACAAAATAGAAACCTCAGAGATGAATCCAAACACCTATGGATACCTTATTTTGACAAAGGAGGCAAAAATATACAACAGATAAAAGACAATCTCTTTAACAAGTGGTGCTAAGAAAACTGGTCAACCACCTGTAAAAGAATGAAACTAGAACACTTTCTAACACCATACACAAAAATAAACTCAAAATAGATTAAAGATCTAAATGTAAGACCAGAAACTATAAAACTCCTAGAGGAAAACACAGGCAGAACACTCTCTGACATAAATCACAGCAAGATCCTCCATGACCCACCTCCCAGAATAATGGAAATAAAAATAAAAATAAACAAAAGGGACCTCATTAAACTTAAAAGCTTTTGCAAAACGAAGGAAACTATAAGCAAGGTGAAAAGTCAGCCTTCAGAATGGGAGAAAATAATAGCAAACAAAACAACTGACAAAGAATTAATCTCCAAAATATACAAGCAGCTCATGCAGCTCAATACCAGAAAAACAAACAACCCAATCAAAAAATGGGCCAAAGAACTAAACACATGTTTCTCCAAAGAAGACATACAGATGGCTAACAAACACATGAAAAGATGCTCAGCATAACTCATTATCAGAGAAACGCAAATCAAAACCACATTGAGGTACCATCTCATGCCAGTCAGAATGTCTACATCAAAAAGTCTACAAACAATACATGCTGGAGAGGGTGTGGAGGAAAGGGAACTCTCTTACACTGTTGGTGGGAATGCAAACTAGTACAGCCACTATGGAGAACAGTGTGGAGATACCTTAAAAAACTGGAAATAGAACTGCCTTATGACCCAGCAATCCCACTACTGGACATACACAGTGAGATAACCAGAATTAAAAGAGACATGTATACCCCAATGTTCATTGCAGCACTGTTTACCATAGCTAGGACATGGAAGCAACCTAGATGTCCATTGGCAGATGAATGGATAAGAAAGTTGTGGTACATATACACAATAGAATATCACTCTGCTATAAAAAAAAAAGAACACATTTGAGTCAATTCTAATGAGGTGGATGAAACCGGAGCCTATTAGACAGAGTGAAGTTAGTCAGAAAGAAAAACATCAATACAGTATATTAACGCATATATATGGAATTTAGAAAGATGGTAACGACAATCCTATATGCAAGACAACAAAAGAGACACAGATGTAAAGAACAGACTTTTCTTTAAGAAGAAAAGTCTCTGTAACTCTCTGAGGGAGAAGCCGAGGGTGGGATGATTTGAGAGAATAGCATTGAAACGTGTATTTACCATATGTGAGACAGATGACCAGTCCAAGTTCAATGCGTGAAACAGGGCACTCAAAGCTGGTGCACTGGGACAACCCAGAGGGGTGGGGTGGGGAGGGAAGTGGGAGGGGGTTTTGGGACAGGGGGACACATGTACATCCATGGCTGATTCATATCATTGTATGGCAAAACCCACCACAATACTGTAAAGTAATTAACCTCCAATTAAAATAAATAAGTTAAATTAAAAAAATAAAACAAGAACAACTTTTTCATAGGTAACCGCTAGGGTGAAAATCTTACACGTAAAGTGGTTATTAAAATGTTCAGCAGAGTAAGCACTCAGTAGCATTTAATAAACGTTGCCATTGTTATTATTGTAAGGCTTAGTGCACCTGACAAACTGCTTTGTGAGTACCTGTGAATCACCCCCTTGCATGTGTCCAGGATTACTGGGGAGAGGTAGGACTTTGATGTGGGAATGACCTCCTGCTTTTCCTTAGCTGGCTAAAAAGCCAACAGACTTGTTTTTACTTCAAACAAGGTATGGATTTTGCCCTTGAACTTATAGCCTAATGTAGAAGACAAATAAAAGTACCCTCACGGTAACTCAGGATCATGTTCACCTCTGGGCAATAACAAGGGGAATGGAACCACGGGGAGGCTTTAACTGTACCTGTAAATGTGAATAGAAAAAGAGCTTTGAAGAAAATAGAGCAAAATGTTCAGATTCCTGAAACCTGGATAGTTGATATAAGGTTGCTCTTTATATTTACTCTGTGAGCTTGCTCAGTCTCTAAATTGTGTCTATTTGTGACCACATGGACTGCAACCTGCCAGGTTCCTCTGTCCATGGAATTTTCCAGGCAAGAATACTGGAGTGGGTTGCCATTTTCTTCTCCAGGAGATCTTCCCGACCCAGGGATTGAACCCGGGTTTCCTGCATTGTAGGCAGACACTTAACCATCTGAGCCACCAGCGAAGTCCAAGAGTACTGGAGTGGGTTGCCATTTCCTACTTCAGGGTATCTTCTCCACCCAGGGATCAAACCTCAATCTCCTGTATCTCCTGCATTGCAGGTGGATTCTTTACTGCTAAGCTACCTGGGAAGCCCTTATATTCATTCTATATCTTTTATATGCTTGAAATAATTAATGAAATTAAAAGTCCCTTTCTTGTTCCCTACTGCCACCTTCCATGGACTCACAGCATCAATGCCATATTAGCAAATGAGTTTTGTACAAAATCATCTGTTCATTGGGGAGATAGATGATCACCTCGTCTCTTCAGGGAAGTAGAGTTTGGCTGTTTCATCAAAGGCAGACTCTAGAAGTAGATTTAAGGAGGGTTGGATGCAGAATGATATCAAAGTCATCTAACTTCTTCCTTTTCTGTTCCTCAAAAGAGTTACATAACATTTTGGGGGTTGGGGGAGTAGAGGAAGGGGTCATTAATAGTCTCTTCATTTTTAGGGACTCTGGAAAGGTACTTTGCTACTGCTAAGTCACTTCAGTCATGTCCGACTCTGTGCAGCCCCATAGACGGCAGCCCACCAGGCTCCCCCGTCCCTGGGATTCTGCAGGCAAGAATACTGGAGTGGGTTGCCATTTCCTTCTCCAATGCAGGAAAGTGAAAAGTGAAAGTGAAGTCGCTCAGTCGAGTCCGACCCTCAGCGACCCCATGGACTGCAGCCTACCAGGCTCCTCCGTCCATGGGATTTTCCAGGCAAGAGTACTGGAGTGGGTTGCCATTGCCTTCTCTGAAAGGTACTTTTTTAGGGGTCTCATTTTTCCTGTTTGGAAAGTACTTTTATTTTTCTAAAGCCACTAAATGTCAGGGAGGGCTCCAGAGGAGAGCAGGAGCCGGGGATAGAGCTGGATGGGCCCTGGGTTGTGGTGGTGGAGAAAGTGGCTGGGGTTGGAGGAAGATCTCCTGCTGGGCTGCGTTACAAGCTGGCAGAGACCCAGAGCAGAAGCCCCTCCACAGAGAACGTAGGAGATGGAGGACAGGGTGCTCAATCTGCAGCTGCACGTCCATGGGATTTTCCAGGCAAGAGTACTGGAGTGGGTTGCCATTGCCTTCTCTGAAAGGTACTTTTTTAGGGGTCTCATTTTTCCTGTTTGGAAAGTACTTTTATTTTTCTAAAGCCACTAAATGTCAGGGAGGGCTCCAGAGGAGAGCAGGAGCCGGGGATAGAGCTGGATGGGCCCTGGGTTGTGGTGGTGGAGAAAGTGGCTGGGGTTGGAGGAAGATCTCCTGCTGGGCTGCGTTACAAGCTGGCAGAGACCCAGAGCAGAAGCCCCTCCACAGAGAACGTAGGAGATGGAGGACAGGGTGCTCAATCTGCAGCTGCTAAAAGGAATGCCAGCAATCTGTGGTGGGGCTGAGACTGGGCTGCGGGTGGGTGCGCTTCATCTCTGCCTATTTAGTTTCTTTCTTTTTTTGCAATCCAAGAACAATTCAGATTTTTCATGGCTTTATTTTCAACTGGGTCTTAGAATGTTTTGTAAAGTAGGATCAGGAGAAATGAGTTGGGGATAGGGAAACTTGCTTAAGTTAGAGGTTAGTTCAACCCAGATAATAAAGGGGCAATAGACAAGGCTATGGTTTTTCCAGTGGTCATGTATGGATGTGAGAGTTGGACTGTGAAGAAGGCTGAGCGCCGAAGAATAAAAAAAAAAAAAGATGCATAACTGAAACTCGATAGCCTGGGATAAGTTTTCTGGAGTGTATTTTTTATTAATTATTTTAAATGGAAAATAATTACAATATTGTGATGGTTTTTGCTATACATCAACATGAATTGGCCACAGGTGTACATTTGTCCCCCCCCATCCTGAATCCCCCATCCCCCTTCCTCCCCACCCTATTCCTCTGGGTTGTCCCTGAGCACAAGCCCTGCTTCATGCATCAGCCTTGCACTTGTCATCTATTTCACACATGTTGATATACATGTTTCAACGCTATTCTCTCAAATCATCCCACCCTCGCCTTCTCCCACAGAGTCCAAAAGTCTGTCCTTTATGTCTGTGTCTCCTTTGCTGCCTGCATGTAGGCTTGTCAGTACCATCTTTCTAAATTCCATTTATATGCATTAATATGCAGTCTTTATTTTTATGACTTACTTCACTCTGTGTAATAGGCTCCAAGTTCATCCACCTCATTAGAACTGACTCAAATGCATTCTTTTTTATAGCTGAGTAGTATTCCATTTAATATATGTACCACAACATCCTTATCCATTCATCTGCTGATGGACATCTAGGTTGCTTCCATGTTCTAGCTATTGTAAATAGTGCTTCAGTGAACACTGGGGTACACGTGTCCCTTTCAATTCTGGTTATCTCAGTGTGTATGCCCAGGAGTGGGATTGCTGGGTCATATTTTTGAGCAAGAAGCTCGGGAATAACTGTGGCATATGCAAAAACTGGGGAGCAGAGAAGATGTGGGAATGTTGGCATGCATTCTGAGTCCCAGTTTCTTCAAATGCTGTTCAAGAGCACAAATGAAGAATAGACTCCTCTTTCAGTTCTCTTAGCAATTAGATTGTATCTTCATATCCAACTTCCAGCAACATGAGCTACGTTGGACTCCAGGAATGATTCAGGGTATCACTGTGCCCTTCCAGTGTGAAATATCAGCTCTGAATATCCTAATTATAGCCACAAGAATGTCTCTGTGGTGGATAAAATTTCCTATGTTCCAAATACTATTCTATCTATGTGGGGAAATGTTGATGTTATTACTGTATTAGCTCTGATGTGTTGAAAAGATAAGAATAGCAAAAATGATGAAAATCTGGGGTTAGTAAATAGGAAAGATTCCAAGAGTGCAAGGACCATTTCAGAAAGATACTTCAATAGAGTTAAAGGACCTTGTGATATTATAAATTAGGAAGAACGGAAGCCATGTGGCATAGGATTGGGCCATATGGTGCAGGAAGTTGGCAAAAAAGTAGCAAGCACCCTGAAGAGGTAAGCAGAGAGCATGTTCCTGAGAATTAAGGAGGTTAATAGAATGTTCTGTCTGGCTTTCTGCCCAGGAAACTGTTCACCTCACACCTGGGGTCATGCAGCTCCTCATGAGGCTGGGCTCAGGCCAGAACCACGTTTTTGCCAACAGAAAAATGAAGACTTCCTGAGCTAGTGCCTTATCATCTGTAATAATGATGATTATAACTATCACATACTCAGGATAGATAAATAGATAGATCACTATGTTAAGTACTTTAGCTGCAATATCAAATTTAATTATCATAACAGCTCTTAGATATTATTACCTCATTTTATATAAGAGACAGAGGCTTAGGAGGTTGAGTAAGAATGTCACACAGCTAGTGTTCAGTAAAGGAAACAAATGATTTTGGTGGTTTCAAATAGCAAGGGTTTTGATTTTTATGCATTTTAACTAGGAGATACAAGGTGAAGATTTTTATATGCTTATCCTGCTCATTTTTAATGAGGTTTCTGGATCTGCAGTTGTGTGTCTGTCATTAATTTTGGAAAAGTCTGAGCCATTAACTTCAACAATTTCTTCTCTTTCTCTCTTTCTTCTCCTTTTGTTATTCCTATTATGCATATCTTTTGCAGTTGTTCCATGATTCTTAGATACTCTGCTTTGTCTTTTTCATTCTTTTTCTTTTTGGATTCAGTTTTGGAAGTTTCTATTGACACTTCTTTGGAGAAGGCAATGGCACCCCACTCCAGTACTCCTGGAAAATCCCAAGGATGGAGGAGCCTGGTGGGCTGCTGTCCATGGGGTCGCTAAGAGTCTTGCTAATTTTTCCTTGGTCATGTCCAGTCTATTGATGAACCCATTAAGGCATCTTTAAAATTTCTGTTTTGATATTATTTCTAGAATTTCCTTTAGATTCTTTCCTAGAGTCTCCATCTCTGTTTATATACCCATCTGTTTTTGTATTTGTCTACTTTTTTCATTAAAATCCTTAGCATATTAATCACAACTATTTAAAATCACTGCTCTGAAAGTTCCCAAATTTCTGCCGTATCTGAGTCTGGTTCTAACACTTGTTTTGTCTCTTTAGGCTGTGTTTTATTCATTTTATCATGGTTTGTAATTTTTTTTTTTTTAAGCTGAACATGGTGATGCATTGGGTAAAAGGAAATGAGTTAAATAGAACCTCAAAATAATTTTGAGCTTTATTGAGGTACAATGGACAAATAAAATTATAAAATATTTAAAATGTACATCATGGTGCTTTGATACACATATACATTATAGGCCTTTGGTGTGAGCTTTTACGTTACTCTGACTAAGAGTGAAGCTGGATTTCCTATTTGCGGCCGTTATTACACTGTCAGAGGCTGAATTCCCCCTAGTCCCTGCTTTTGTCCGTCCTACCGTCTCTAGGTGTTCCCATAGGCTCCTTACATAGGGTCTGAGGCTCACTGTTCTTTCAGGCATCATCTCCTGTGTCTCTCACAGGCCTCCGTGGGTGCTGGTGGCTGCGGAGGGAGGGAAACACTCTACCGTCCTGTGATTAGGTCTGCCTTAGAGTGAGCCTGTGTCCTTGGCCTACAACCTGCAAGGGTGCTTCTCAGCTTCTCTTCCTTTGCCGTGAGACAGGATGGGTAAAGGGAGCCGGAGGAGGTACCCACCCTCCTCAGGCTAGGGTTTGGGAAAACCCCAGTCCATTATTGTTTTGTAAAACAAGTTGTAATTTCATTATTATTATTATTGGCTGTGCAGTATGTGGGATCTTAGTACCCTGAACAGGGATCGAACCTGTGCCTCCTGTCATGGAACTGTGGAGTCTTAACCCCTGGACCTAATGCAACTTCTTTTGAGGGCAGACTTTGTTAAGGGTAATAGCGATCTCTAGGCGTATTTCAAAATGATTACTTCTTCCTTTGTGGGAAGAACTAGCAGACTCTTCTCTGATTTTCACAGTAAGAAGCCTTGTGGGGCTCCTGGAGGTGAAGCTTAGGAAAGTGTGGGAGTCACTTTCCTCAAGACTGGGCCTTCTTGGACTTTCTGACTCTCAAACCAGTCTATGCTGAGCCTCCGGCAGTTCCTCAATCACAGCTGCAGTGTTCGGACTAACATGAGCTCCAGCTCGTGGCGGGCTTCACAGTGACTCCTGCGTGGGCTTCTGGTCCCAGTTAAGCTCTAATTCTCTGTATTGCCTGCGTTTCTAGTTTTGGAGGCCACAGTTTGCCCCACGACTTTATTCTCTGGTGCATCTAAGAAGGGTTATTGGTTTTCAGTTTATTCTTGCTGTGGGCACAGCATTCAAGCTCTTTACATGTCAAAGTGGAGACCCGAAGCCAACAGAAAGGGATTTAATACAAGGGATTAGAAGCACATAGTATCTTAGGGAAGGCCGAGTGATTGGAAGTTGAGGGCTGCCTTTGAATCTTTGGTTTCAAGTTCTTGCCACTGTAACTGTAATCTAGAAGTCAGCAAGATGCAGTTGCCGTGGCCTGACTTTGTTAAGGATAATAGAGATCTCTAAGCATATATCGAAACTGTTACTTTTTCCTCTGTAGGAAGAATTAGCAGATTCTTCTCCCAAATGCCTCCATCCCCAAGTCGACCCAGTACTGCAGTGTGGAATCTGTCAGTCTGACCTGCTTGCCCATCTCAGTAATGTCAAGCACCAGGGCAGTCAAGTCACCAGTCCCAAGTCTGATAGCTGTACTCTTGTGTGTTTTTTCTTTATTCCAATTTGCCACTCTCTACCTTGCATTCCAGTTTCTGCTATTAGTGCTTGTGATATTTCCTGATATCTGACCCTGTGTATCTTGCAACCCTAGTCCATATCTCTGTTTGTCCTGGACAGCGTCCTGCCTTCCTCTGACCATTCTTTCCAGTCCTGTGAGAAGATCCCCACACCTATGGCCTGTTTGCCAGGATCTCCACTTATTTCTTTCCCAGAAGATTTTTCTATGTATGACACTCTCTTTGAATGGGAAAAGACTCATGACGTGTTAAGTAAAAAGAGTATATTTTCAAATGGGATGTCATGAATAATCCAAATTTTACTTATATTTGTACGTACACATGGTGGGGTATGAAGACTGGAATTATACATATCAATATATGATTGATAATAGTGATTATCTTTGTGTGATTGAATCAAAATAATTTTATTTTCCTTTTGATATAGAAAAAAGTTTTAAATTCTGCACTAAATATGTATTACTTTTGAAAAATGTGAAAGACTATCTAGTGAGCATATTGAAGATTTTGATGCTAATTGGCTTATTTTCTCTGTTTCATAGCCTAGAAATTTCCATTTTTCCCCAGAAGTAAACCAAATAGAGAACCAATAACAGAGATACACTCTGCCCTTGGCAATCTGCATGTGGAAATTTCAAGGTACATCACAGTCCATCCCCGCTCCTGCTTCACTTAAATTATAGAACAGAGCTGTCAAAATAATCCCCTGAGATAAGTGGAGAGACGGCTTTTCAGTGCCATCAGTCAGTCCAATGATTGAACTGGTTATGATATCATTTTTCATTTTGTAAACTGCATTATCTTTCTAGTGCTTCCTAGTTTTGAGAATTTCTTAAATGACATGAAGATGTCAGTATACTGCACAGGAATGGGAAATTTAAAAAAGAAGTAGAGGGATCCAGTAAGATCACTTTTGGTGAACTATTCCCTCACCTCACTTGAAGGTCAGAAAGAAATTTAATAACCATTGTTTATTGAGCACTTACTATGTGCCAGGAATTGTTCTAAGCATTTTACAGGGACGGTAGTGCTACTATTACCTCCGTTTTTATACAGGGAGAAACTGAAGCACAGAAAACTTCGGTGTCAAGTCAAGACCAGACCCTCCACACACGGGCATGTCTTCCATCCAAGTTCACTAGCCTGGGGAGCTGTATCAGTTATTCTATACCAGAGTCACAGGAACTAAGATCGTTTGACTAAGGCACTTAAGAAGTGCCCCTAAGTAGAGGCTACTCCCAACAAATTCTGTCATTTGTACTCCCTGAGGTAGAGGCCTTTGCAAACCTAAACTCTATAGCTTATCAACAAAGCCACCGAAGCTAAACAAATTATTCAACAAGGTGATTTTGGAGTTAAATACCAGAAATTTCTGTTGTACCTGGGATATTCTATGTGTGTGTTTTAAAATCAGATTTCAGATTCAAGAATTCTAATAATTAATTCTAATTTTGTTTGTGAAATAAACAAGGATGAATATCACCTGAAGATGAACTCAGAAAGTTTTCCTTTCAGTAAAGAGATGAAAGGAAATATGCTTCTCAGGCAACTGTAAAAATGCCTTCTTCCCACTCAAGAAAGGACATGAAAAACCCATAAGACTCTTTATCAAAAAAAAAAAAAAAATCTTTCAAATACCCAGAATTATTTAGTTTCTAACATTTACCCCCTTCTCCTCCAAAAGTGGCACTTTGTGAGATACTCAGCAAAGACCCTCTATGTTATTAAATTTCTGGTAGGAGGGCATCATCCATCATCTCAAGTTACTATTGGTTTCTGACTGAGTCAAAGATGATACATAATGATGAACATAGGCTGCTTCTTATTACTCTGCTCTCCAGACGAGTTAGAGCAGTGCTAAGACACAAAGTGTGAGAGGACGTTGAATTCTTAAGTGCTTGCAGATTAAAACCTGGGTCATCTGTAGACCAGAAGGCCAACAAGGCAATCACTGCTGTTAGCGGCAGCGTCAAGAAGTTCTACGACCACCTCTACATCCTGTCTTGTAGGTGAAGGTGAAGGTGAAGTCGCTCAGTCGTGTCCGACTCTTTGCGACCCCGTGGACTGTAGCCTACTAGGCTTCTCCATCCATGGGATTCTCCAGGCAAGAATACTGGAGTGGGTTACCATTTCCTTCTCCAGGGGATCTTCCCGACCCAGGGATCGAACCCAGGTCTCCCGCATTGGAGGCAGACGCTTTAACCTCTGAGCCACCAAGGAAGCCCTGTCTTTTATGTAGTATTGATCAAATGCCTCTATGGTGAGCCTCTTGCAAGGATAATACCAAATCCTTAAAGAAGCCACTGTGTAAGGAGCTCTGCTGTCTTTGTTGAGTTCACGTGTCCCTGGACGTGTCTGTGAGCTGGAAAGACTGACTTTAAATACCAGTGCCCTGCTTCTTCTGCCATAGGGGAAGTTGGATTATGCTTTACTATCCTGGCTGGAAAGACTGACATTTTATAGCTGCCTTGAGTCATCTTTCCCAGGTGACTAAATAGACGTTTGTGAGTTTCTCACACTGTCTCTCTCTTACACTGGGTGTGTCTGAAGAATTTAAATAACCATGTGTATGAGTTATCTGCTCCTAAAAGATGCCTTGTGTGGGAAAATTACATTGTTCCTCAGTGCCTTTGAGGGCTCAATAATAAACAAAGTGAATTCTAAAAGGAGAGCTTCACATTACCTTAGCCATATGAGAAGAGGTATATCAAAGAAATTGTTTCTGTGAGAGTATTAGACAGAACCTATGTCTGGGAACCTGGAATTGAGTTAGACCATGAAATTAATGCTAAGTCACGTAGTTCATTATTTCATATTTATCAGACACCCATTACATGTTACCCTGGAGAACAAAATGGCAACTCAGTCCAGTATTCTTGCCTTGGAAATTCCATGGGAAGAGGAGCCTGGTGGGCTACAGTCCACGGGGTTGCAAAGAATCAGACATGACTGAGCGACTGGACACACATACATTACATGCTAGGCTACTTGGTATACATCATAAATGCATTTATTTTAGGTGGTAAGAGACCCAGGCATCTTGATTATTGCAGAGAAAGGACTTTATTGGGCTTTGGTATATACCTGACCAAAAAACCCCCGCATAAAACAGTGCTAGGTCATCTCAAACCTGTGCAATAAAATCCCATCTCTGAGCCAGCTATTTCAATACTTCTGTTTCTCGGAATTCTCTAGTTTCTCTAATCCCAGTTCAATCATCTTCAGCGCTTCCCTGGTACCTCAGTCAGTAAAGAATCTGCCTGCAGTGCAGGAGACCTGGGTTCAGTCCCTGGGTCAGAAAGATCCCCTGGAGAAGGAAACCACAACCCACTCCAGTATGCTTGCCTGGAAAATGCTATGGACAAAGGAGCCTGGCATGGGGTCACAGTCCATGGGGTCACAAAGTTCAGACATGACTTAGCGACGAAACCACCTATCATCTTTAAGCACATGGTCCACACAAAAGATAGCACAGATTCTTAAGGTAGGGTTGAATTTAACTCATTAGGTTTTTTTTTCCCACTATGTCCCCAAAAGTTTACTTACAGGATTAGGCACGATTGTCCTGGGCTTGAATCCTAGCTCTGTATCCTAACCTGGGCTGACCACTTAACCACCTGAACCTCAGTTTCCTCATCTATCAAATGATTAAACTAACACCACCACAGGGAATGCCTGTATGTTGGTGGGAATTACAATGACAGGCAATCTATTAACTGAGTTTTAAAGTATGAATAGGCTTTCTCTAGGCAAAGAAAAAAGAATATTCCAGGAAGAGGGAATGTCATTTGTTTTTATGTGTGTAATATTTATTAGTTAAAGCTACACTTTAAGGAGTCCTCAGCTGATGTAGTTTGGATTACGTACACATCCAGGGTGTGTACACTGCCATTTAATCATGAGACTGTACTCTAGAGGAAGCTACTGCAAGCCTTCAATATTTTTTATCCCTGATCATCACTACAGGAAACATGTAATATCCTTTATGCTAAATCAGTAGCCACTAATTTCATATATAGTAACTCAATAATCCCATATATATGGGATGATATATATTATGTTATATATTTATTATAATTATTATATAGTTACATATACACTATACATATGTATTTGTATGTATGTATGCATATACTATGCATATATATGCATAGTATATGTATATATATAACTATATACATATATATAGTTATTCAGTTACTATATATAAAATTAGTGGCTACTTATTTAACATAAAGGATATTAGAAATGTTCTTTCAGTGGTCAGATTACTGGCATTCGGTGTATGTGTACTGATGAGTATACTTTGGAGACATTCCTACTTTGCATGAATGAATAGAATATAGAAATTTAGCAAGATCTTTTTTACTCTTAAGAATCGTACCCCAGCTCCGATCACCAGTCGGTTCTGGGTTTAATGGCTTATTCCTTGATTCTTGGTTGCCAGAATCTGAGCGGATAGTTGAATCTGGCTACCAGGATTATTTCATTGCCTCAGGGAAATTTTCAAGTAAGATAACGTAGACAAAGATCTCACACTTCAGTGCAGTTCAGGTTAAACACTTGATTTCTCTGTTTTATGCCTGCTTACTAATTAGAGTTGTGGAAGGATCTCATCAGAGACTTGCTTTCATTGTAACTAAGTAGCCGAGTTGTGGAAGAGTAGTGGACCTACTTCACATATTTTCTGGGGCTGTCATTGTCTACCAAGAGCACCTAAGAGCCGAGCGTGGTCAAGTTGCCTTAGGTTACCTTGGAGCGGATGTAAGGGCAGAGAGGCGTGAGAGCATCCGAGGCTTGGGAATAGCCAGAGGGTTAGTCTTGTCTGGAGCCTGGGAACATTGTGTGGGGGAGAATGGTTGGAAGAAGTGAGTTTAGAAAGTAAGTTTGGGGCCACCTGGTGGAAGAGCCTTGTATTTCAGAAACTTGTGAGAGAGGACTTACGTGTGTTCAGACTTGTTTAGAGTCGTCTCAGGCTGCCATGCGGAGGCAGAGAGACCATTTTGACTAGGGAACCAAGATAAACCAAGGCCTGCGGGCTAAACCTGCCTGGCACCTGTTTTGGTACTGCCTGAGAGCTAAGAATGGCTTTTATACTGTTATGTGGGGAAAAAAGAAGAGTACTTCGTGATACGTGAACTAACGTGGAAAAAATCACCTTCAGTGCAGGCACGTGTCTCCTATAAAAGGCCAGTAGGAACTGCATATGTGCAGCAAGGGAAAGCTCTTCTTATGAGAAAAAATAAAGCTGTTTACTACAAATAATTGAAAATGGAAAATAATAGCACTGAATCTTTTCCCTTTCTGTACATTCTATTTTTTTTCATCCAGTTTTATTGAGCTATAATTGAATGGGATATAACAATTTAGCAAGATCATTTTTACTCTTAAGAATTGTACCCCAGCTCTGATCCCCAATTGGTCCTGGGTCTAATGGTTTATATAAGTTTAAAAAGTACAGCATAATGATTCAACATATACATTATGACATGATTATCACAATAAGTTTAGGGAACATTCATCATATTGATACAGAATTCAAAAATTTCTTCTCTTGTGATGAATTAAATTTTTTTCTTGTGATAAGAATTCAGGATTTTACTCATATATATGTGTATATATACATATACATATATATATATACATATACATATGCGTATAAATAAAACATTTGTTGTTCAGTCACTAAGTTGTGTCCAACTCTTTGCAACCTCATGGACGGCAGCATGCCAGGCTCCTCTCTCTTTCACTATCTCCTGGAATTTGCTCAAATTCATGTCCACTGAGTCAATGATGCTATTAACCATCTCATCCTCTGTCAACCCCTTCTCATTCCTGCCCTCAATCTTTCCCAGCATCAGGGTCTTTTCTGATGAGTTGGCTCTTCACACCATGTGGCCAACATACGGGAGCTTCAGCTTCAGCATCAGTCCTTCCAACGAATATTTAGGGTTGATTTCCTTTAGGATTGACTAGTCTGATTTCCTTTAGGATTGACTAGTCTGATCTCCTTGCTGTCCAAGGGACTCTTAAGAGGTTTCTCCAGCACCACACTTCGAAACATATGGCAGGGTTAATTATATTTATCATGCTGTACATTGTATCTCTAGTACTTATTTATCTTGTAACTAGAAGTTTGTACTTACTGACTGCTTTCATCCAACCTTCCCTCCACCCCACCTCTGGTAACCTCAAATCTGGTCTCTCTTTTTATGAGGCTGTTTGTTTTTGAAGTATAATTGACCTACAACACTATGTTAGTTCCGGTTACATAACATAGTGATCCGGTATTTCAACGCATTTAAAAATGATCGCCCTAACAAGTCTAGTTACCATCTGTTGCCACAAGCGTAGTTATTGACTATATTCCTCACACTGTGTGTTTCATACCTGTGACTCATTTATTTTGCAGCTAGAAGTTTGTATCTTTTAATCTCCCTCACTTGTTTCTCTCTTCCCTCCCAGGCCCCTTCCCCTCTGGTAACCACCTTTTTATTCTCTGTCTCTTTGACTCTATGTCTATTCATGGGTTTGGCCTTTTTAGATTCCACATATAAGTGAAATCATGCACAATTTGTCTCTGTCTGACTTAGCATAATATGCCCTAGGTGCATCTGTACTGTTGCACAGGGCAAGATTTCATTCCTTTTTATGGCTGAGTAGTATTCAATTATACACACACATATCTATGTATGCGTATAATCTATGTATCTATGTATGCCACATCTTTATCCATTCATTTGTTGACATACTTCGGTTGCTTCCATATCTTGGCTAGTGTAAATAATTCAGCAACGAACATAAAGGTGAATGTATCTTTTCTAATTACTATTTGGATTTTCTTTGGACAAGCACCCAAGGGTGGAATTGCTGGTTTGTGTGGTAATTCCATTTTTCATTTTTGAGGAAGCTTCGTACTGTTTTCCAGAGCAGCCACACGTTCTCATTCTCATCGTCCGTGCGTGGTGGTTCCTTTTTCTCTACGTCCTCTCCAACATTCATTACTTCCTGTCTTTTTGGTGAGAGCCACTCTGACAGGAATGAGGTGATATCCCATTGTGGCTTCTGTTTGCGTTTCCCTGATGATTAGTATACACATTCTGTTTTTTAAAATAAATTTTTAGGGACAATGACAGGAGCCATTTGTGATATTATCAGTCGGTGTGATTCTGAAGACATCTTTTTTTCCTTAGGAAAAAAAAAAAAAATTCAAACTCAAGTCTTACTGGCTCACAGCCAAGTCCATTCATTTGCATATTGTCCCTTGCTGCCTCTGTGCTGGAACAGTGGGGTTGAGTGGCAGTCTCAGGAGCCACATAGCTTGCAAAGCCTAAAATGCTTGCTCTCTTGCCCTTTACAGAAAATATTTGCTGGGCTCCTTAAAAAACTAAAAATAGAGTTACCATATGATTCAGAAATCCCACTCTTGGGTAGATATCCAGAAAAGATGAAAACTTATAATTTGAAAAGATACATGCACCCAGTGTTCATAGCAACAGAATTTACAGTAGCCTAGAAGTGGAAGCAACCTAAACGTTCATCAAAAAAGAGTGGATAAAGAAGATGCGGTGTGTGTATATATATGTACATATATAATATGAATATAATATTATTCAACCATAAAAAATGACATAATGCCATTTGCAATGACATGGACGGACCTGGAGATTATCATACAAAGTGAAGCAAGTCAGAGGGAGACAAATATTATATGGTATCATATATGTAGAATCTAAAAAAAAAAGACTCAAATAAACTTACAAAACAGAAATAGACTCAGACAGAGAAAACAAACTAATGGTTACCAAAGAAGAAAGGTGGGGAGGGACAAATACTATATATGAAATAGATAAATGACAAGGATCTACTGTATAGCACAGGGAGGGATAACTAATACCTTGTAATCACATGTAAGATAGGGGGCTAACATGGAATGTTAGGTCCATGAATCAAGGGAAATTGAATGTGGTCAAGCAGGGGATGATAAGAGTAAGCAGTGACATCCTAGGAATCAGCAAACTAAAATGGATGGGAATGGGTGAAATTAATCAGATGGACCATTGTATCTACCACTGTGGGCAAGAATCCCACAGAAGAAACAGAGTAGACCTCATAATCAACAGAAGAGTCCAAAATACAGTACCTGGGTGCAACCTCAAAAATGATAGAATGATCTCGATTCCAAGGCAAGTTATTCAACATCACAGTAATCCAAGTCTATGCCCCTACCACTGATGCTGAAGAAGCTGATCAGTTCTATGAAGACCTCTTAGAGCTAGCACCTAGAAAAGGAGTTCTGTTCATCATCGGGGATTGGGTGAAAAAGTAGGGAGTCAAGATATATCTGGAGTAACAGGCAAACCTTGGAGAACAAAGTAAAGCAGGACAAAGGCTAACTTAGTTTTGGCAAGAGAATGCAAGTAAACACCCTTTTCAACAACACAAGACTTTACACATGGATATCACCAAATGGTCAATACTGAAATCAAATTGATTACATTCTTTGTAGCTAAAGATGGAGAAGCTGTAGATAGTCAGCAAAAGCAAGACCTGGAGCTGACTGTGGCTCAGATCATCATCTTCTTATAGCAAAAATCAAGCTTAAACTAAAGAAAACCGGGAAAAACACTAGGTTAGCCAGGTATGGCTTAAATCATATCCTGTATGAATTCGCAGTAGAGGTAATGAATAGATTCAAGGAACTAGATCTAGTTAACATTGTGTCTGAAGAACTATGGACCAAGGTGGGTAATACTGTACAAGAGGTGATGAACAAGCCGTCCCAAAGAAAAAGGAAAGCGTGAAGGCAAAGTGGTTATCTGAGGAGACGACAAATAGCGGAGAATGAAGGAGAAGTGAAAAGCAAGGGAGAGAGGGAAATGAACGTCCAACTAAACGCAGAGTTTCAAAGCCACCAGCGGCTTCCCTGGTGGCTCAGACTGTAAAAGTGTCTGCCGGGAATGCTGGAGACCCAAGTTCGATCCCTGGGTCAGAAAGATCCCCTGGAGAAGGAAATGGCAACCCACTCCAGTACTCGTGCCTGGAAAATTCCATGGACTGGAGCCTGGTGGGCTACAGTCCACAGGGCCACAGAGTCGGACACGACTGAGCAACTTCACTTTCACTAAGAATAGCACAGAGAGACAAGAAGGCCTTCTTCAATGAACAGTGCTTAATAATAGAAGGAAACAACAAAAGGGGAAAGACTAGAAAGCTGTTCAGGAAAATTGGAAACATCAAGGGAGCATTCTGCCCAAAGATGGGCGCAACAACAGATAAAAATGGTAGAGACTGAGTAGATGTTGAAGAGATCAAGAAGAGATGGAAAGAATACATGGTACAACTGTATTTTAAAAAGATCTTAATGAACCAGATTACTACGATGGTGTCATTAGTCACCCAGAGCCAGACATTCTGGAGTGTGAAGTCAAGTGGACCTTCGGTAGCACTGCTGCTAAGAAAGCTAGAGGATGCAATGAAATTCCAGCAGAACTGTTCAAATCCCTAAAGGAGGATACCATCAAGGTTTTGCATTCACTATATCAGCAAATCTGGAAGACTCAGCAATGGCCACAGGACTGGAAAAGGTCAGTTCTCATCCCAGTTCCCAAGAAGGGTAATACCAAAGACTGTGCTAACAACTGGGCAACTGCACTCATCTCTCATGCTAGTAAGATCTTGCTTAAAATCTTGCATGCTTGGCTTCAACATTGTGCGAACCAAGAACTTCCAGATGTCCAAACTGGGTTTAGAAAAGGAAGAGGAACTAGAGATCAAATTGCCAACATTCACTGGATTATAGAGAAAGCAAGGGAATTTCAGAAAAACATCTATGTCTGTTTCATCAACTACACTAAAACCTTTGACTGCATGGATCATGACAAACTGTGGAAAGATGGGAATACCAGACCATCTTACCTATCTCCTGAGAAACTTGTATGCAGGTCAAAAAGCAACACTTAGAACCCTGTTTGGAACAACTGATTGGTTCAGGATTGAGAAAGGAATATGATAGGGCTGTCTGCTGTCACCCTGTTTGTTTAACCTGTATGCTGAGCACATTATGGTATTTATGAGTTACAAGGTGGAATCAAGATAGGCAGAGAAACATCAACAACCTCAGATATGCAGATGATACCACTCTAATGGAAGAAAGTGAAGAAGAACTAAAGAGCCTCTTGATGAAGGTAAAGGAGGAGAGTGAAAAAGCTGGCTTAAGACTAAATATTAAAAAAAAACTAAGATCATGGCATCCAGTCCCATCACTTCATGGCAAATAGAAGGGGCAAAGGTGGAAGTTGTGACATTTCCTCTTCTTGGGCTCCAAGAAGAAATCACTGCAGATGGTGACTGCAGTTATGAAATCAGAAGATGATTGCTTCTTATCAGGTAAGCGATGACAAACCTAGAAAATCCAGTATCTTAGTCATCTGATGCGAACAGACAACTCAATGAAAAGTCCCCGATGCTGGGAAAGAGTGAGGGCAGAAGAAGAAGAGGGCATCATAGGTTGAGATGGCTGGATGGCATCACCGATGCAATGAATATGAACTTGGGCAAACTCCAGGAGATGGTGACGGACAGGGAGGCCTGGTGTGTCCATGGGGTGGCAAAGAGTCAGACACAGCTGGGAGACTGAACAGCAACAATAACCTATAATGGAAAAAAATCTGAAAAAGGATGTGTGTGTGTGTATATATATATATAACTGAATCACTTTCCTCTACATCTAAAACATTGTAAATCAATTATACTTTGGCAAAAATAAAAAGAAAATGTTTACTGGTCCTCAAATTGGACCATGGTCTTTGTCGTGGTTTTTGCCATACTTGACATGAATCCGCCACGGGTATACATGTGTTCCCCATCCTGAAGCCCCCTCCCACCTCCCTCCCCATCCCATCCCTCTGGAGCATGCCAGTGCATCAGCCCCGAGCACCCTGTCTCATGCATTGAACCTGGACTGGTGATCTGTTTCCCATATGATAATATACATATTTCAATGCTATTCTGTCAGATCATCCCACACTCGCCTTCTCCCACAGAGTCCAAAAGACTGATCTGTACAACTGTGTCTCTCTTGTGGTCTCGCCTACAGGGTTATCATTACCCTCTTTCTAAATTCCATATATATTCGTTAGCATACTGTATTGGTGTTTTTCTTTCTGGCTTACTTCACTCTGTATAATAGCTCCAGTTTCATCCACCTCATTAGAACTGATTCAAATGCATTCTTTTCAATGGCTGAGTAATATTCCATTGTGCATATGTACCACAGCTTTCTTATCCATTCATCTGCTGATGGACATCTGGGTTGCTTCCATATCCTGGCTATTGTAAACAGTGCTGTGATGAACACTGGGGTACACGTGTCTCTTTCAGTTCTGGTTTTCTCGGTGTGTATGCCCAGCAATGGAATGGCTGAGTCATATGGCAGTTCTAGTTCCAGGTTTTTAAGGAATCTCCACACTGTTCTCCATAGTGGCTGTACTAGTTTGCATTCCCACCAACAGTGTAAGAGGGTTCCCTTTTCTCCACACCCTCTCCAGCATTTATTGTTTGTAGACTTTTGGATCGCAGCCATCCTGACTGGGGTGAGATGGTACCTCATTGTGGTTTAGATTTGCATTTCTCTGATAATGAGTGATGTTGAGCATCTTTTCATGTGTTTGTTAGCCATCTGTATGTCTTCTTTGGAGCAAAAGAATTTAGAATGGAGCAGTGGGCTCCCACAGGTGAGGCAGGGGGAGTAGCCCACATCCTATGCAGGCAATACTGGGGCCATTGCCCATGAGGAGTTTTATTATAAGAATAAAACCAAGTAAACACTGGTTCTGTTTTGATTACCATCTCCATACTCCAGTATTCTAAAATAATGTCAGTAATTAAGCACTTTTCCTCTGAAAAAACAAATTTTGTTGCTTTACATTTTAAAAGTTTCTTGTCATTAATGTCAGGTTTTAATATTTTATATATAATTTACAAGGCACAGAGTTTATATATATATATATATACACACATATGTGTATATGTATGTATACATATATGCCTACAGTTTCATAGGGCCACAGTTTTAGTACTTATCTTTAAACATTCACTATCTTCTATAGGGGAGTTAATTAAGATAAGCCCCTGTTAAACAGTTGGCACCAACACAGGCTGCCATGGTTACCACTCTTCCATTAAACAGAGAATGCTTCATGGTTTGGAAGGCCTTGGTACCTCTTCCATTACAGCCTGCAGTCCCTGAGGGAACGTACTAATACACACCCCACATTCAAACAGCTGATTCTAAATACACGATGATACCACAAAAATTGTTAAGGTAAAGACACACAATGTGGTTAAATGTCAGACATATATCTTGAGGGAAGTTGGGGCTGGTGAAACAAGTTTGGAATTTATTACTTCAAGATCCTCTTTGAAACTCTTGCAAGGGCAGAATGAAGAGATAGTTGGCATAGAGAGAATGTAAATCAGAAGAGATAATGGGGAGGCAATAGCTCTGAAAATCTCAAATATTTTAAAGTTAGACAGAGGGAGATAAGCCAGAGAAGGGGAAAAAAAGCAGGACAGTGCTCTAGTAGAAATCAAAGATGAAGATCTCTTGCTTCAAGGAAGAAATGACCTACAGCCTCAAATGCTTCAGAGCAGCCCAATGAGCTGACTAGTGAAATGGACTCACTACACTCAGCAATGGGTTTGTTATTGGCCATTGTACTAATGTTGAGGATTGTCTACTTATTACTTTGACTTGGAAGTCTCATGGGTACCTCAAAGTCAACATGTTCTAATTGAAAAGTGAAGTTGCTCGGTTGTGTCCGACTCTTTGTGACCCCATGGACTGTAGCCTACCACGCTCCTCCGTCCATGGGATTTTCCAGGCAAGAATACCGGAGTGGGTTGCCATTTCCTTCTCCAGGGGATCTTCCCGACCCAAGGATCAAACCCGGGTCTCCTGCATTGCGGGCAGATTTCATTGTTTTCCTGATGAAATCAGTGTTTTCTCTTTCAATGATGACACTGCCACCTCTCCAACTGTTTACCTGGAAACCTGGGGATCAGCCAGGACGTGTCTTGATTCGTCACCCCAGAGTGAAGAGTCTCTCTGCTGAACTCAGCGGGCAGATTTCATTGTTTTCCTGATGAAATCAGTGTTTTCTCTTTCAATGATGACACTGCCATCTCTCCAACTGTTTACCTGGAAACCTGGGGATCAGCCAGGACGTGTCTTGATTCGTCACCCCAGAGTGAAGAGTCTCTCAGCTGAACTTCTATAATGATGTCTGAATTGTTATTTCCTATCTGTCCTGTTTCCTCCAGTTTATGCTGCACCCATAGCCAGACAGATTCTTTTAAAAGAAATCTGTCAGATCACATCCCTATCTAACGCCTCCACCCACCTCACTTTCCTAAAAGTAAATTTCAAGTTCTCAACAGGCCCAAAGACCCTCAGGATTCATCCATTGTGTGTCCCACCAACATAGTTTTGTAGCATTTCCCCCTGAATCTCTAAAGTCACACTGGCACTCTTCTAGTTTCTTGAAAAATGCCACATTTCTTTCTCCCTTACCATCTTCACACCCACTCATCCCTTAGACTGGAATCTCCCCTCCCTACCTGCACCCCACCTCTGCCCCCTGCCTGCCTCTTCCCCTGTTGTGTAGTGAATTCTTCTGAATTCTTTCTTTATTAAGCTATGCTCCTTCTTCAGGGAACACCCCACTTCCTCAGTCTCATCTGGGCTCCCTTATTATGCTCTCCTTTATGGAGAAAAGTAGGTATTATTTGGTGTCAATCTGAGTGAACTCCGAGAGATGGTGATGGACAGGGAGGCATGGCGTGCTGCGATTCATGGGGTCGCAAAGAGTTGGACACGACTGAGCGACTGAACTGAACTGATTTTCTCTTCATGAAATCAGGGGCTACATTTATCTGGCTCACAGCTGTGACCTCAGTGCCAGGGACAGACAGTGCCTTTTCACTTAGAAATTCCCTGTGAAATGAGCACATGTGGCAGGCATGCAGAGAGGGTGGGTTTTATAGGTTTGATAAGTTTTCCATAAACTCGGACCCCAAAGAGAAGGAGTGTAATAGTCATGGTGAAAGCAGATTCAACATGGCAAATAGATTCAAAATAAAGATGTTTCAATAGATGGGAAAACTTGGATATATTTGCAGAATAAAGCAAAGAAATTCTAGAGGAGAAGTGAATTTCTGAGAAAGTGATTGAGAGAGGGGCTAATTGGTGAAGCAGGGGAGGAGAGGGGACCCAGAGATCAGGTGAAAAGGAGGAGAGGACTTCAGATACTGCAGGAGAGTATAGAAGGCTTGGAGTCACGATGGATAATTGTGCACATATTTTAGAAACATTATATCAGAGTTTTTTTTTTTTGAGAAGCAGGAAGTTGCTCTGAGTTGGACTGTGTCCTCACCAAAAGATTTATTGAAATCTGAACTCTTGATACCTGTTAGCATGACCTAGTTTGGAAATAGGGTCTTTGTAGATGGCATCAGGTTAAGATAAGGTCAGTAAGGTGCCCTAATCCCTCGTGGCTAGTGGCCTTAAAAGATGAGTAAAAACACCATGTGATGGCAGAAGCAGAGTAGGGAGCGATGCAGCTGGCAGCTATAGGATGCCAAGGATTGCCAGGCACCATCTGATGCTGGGAGAAGACTGGGAGGGACTCTACCCAGAGGAGCAAGGCCTTGCTGGCCCCTTGATCTTGGATGTACCGCCTCCAGAACTGTGAGAGAATACATTTCTCTTGTTTTATTATTATTATTATTGTTTTTGGTTTTTCTCTGGCTATGCAAAGCGGCTTGTGGGATTGTAGTTCCCTGGGGTGGGGGGCTGGGGGGTATGCTGTAGGCCTCTAACTTAGGCCTTCAGGAGAGAAAGCACAGGAATCTTAACCACTGGACCACCAGGGAAGATCCCATTTATGTTGTTTTAGGCCACCTGGTTATGGTCCCTTGTTCTGGCCCCAGGAATCCAGTATAGACTTACGATCATTCTTTGAGACTGGTGGTGGATTAGTGTTTGCAGGTGTAGAAGAATCACTGTGAGGAAAAACACAGGGAACTGACAAAATCAAGTGAAAATTTAGCTGAATATTTCCTGAGCCTTCAAAGCTATGATAGGGTGATTAGGAAATAGAAAACAAAGATGACCACGTGGAACTATGAAAAGCACTTAGATAAATATCATTTTTAGGCATAGAATTCAGCTATACCCTTTCTGTTAGCCAAGTCTAAAAAGCCATAGATTGGATTCTTTCTTTATCTTTTAAAATGATGTATGAGTGAGTGACAGTTGCTCAGTCATGCCCGACTCTCTGCAATACCGTGGACTGTAGTTTGCCAGGCTCCTCTATTCATAGGATTCTCCAGGCAAGATTACTGGAGTGGGTTGCCATTTCCTTCTCCAGGGGATCTTCCTGACCCAGGGATCTTGCACTGCAGGAGAGTCTTTACCATCTGAGCCACCAGGGAAGCCTACTGTTAAGAGACATTTCTAAGTATAAAGACAGGTCAACATAAAAAGTATCAGCCTGTGTGCTAAGTCACTTTAGTTATGTCTGACTCCTTGTAACCTTATGGGCTGCAGCCCACCAGGCTTCTCTGTCCATGGAATTCTCTAGGCAAGAATACTAGAGTTAGTTACTATGCCCTCCTGCAAGGGATCTTCCCAACCCAGGGACTGAAATCACCTCTCATCATGTTTCTTGCACTGGCAGGTGGGTTCTTCACAAATAGAGCCCCTGGGATGATTTCCTAAAAGAATGAATATTTTCTTAGTAGTGGTTTCTTATTGGGAGGACTATAAACAACATAATAGCAACACTTTTCATACAAGATACAGCTTCAATTCATATTTAAGCATCTACTCTTGTGTCAGACCTCTATGTTACAATAGAGGTACTGGTACTTTAATCATTAATGTAGGTCCCTTATTAATATGAGAAAATTGAGCTTTTGAGATATCACCCAACTAGTATGGAGTTACCAGCAAGCCTCAAAGCAATGCCCCCTAACTCTTAACTTCTAATACCTTCTAGCTCTTCTTTTCTTCATATCAGGTTGCTGAAAATGTTTTTCAGGTGGGTATTTGTTAAGCCAACCTTTAACAATTACCAAGTGTATAACAATAAATTGAAAATTCAGTGAAGATAGTTCTTCAAGGGTAAAAGTCTATGCAGTTGAAGTAAATAGCTTTCTGGAGATTATTTGGATAAAGAAGATAGTTTAGAATACCTAACGAGATGGCTGGATAAACTATCTTCCTTAAATATTGCTTCTCTCTGTTGCTTTTTGACAGAAGCTGCAGAGCAGCCTGTTCAAGTTAAATTCTGGCAAAAATCCCAGAGTGCAAATACCACATGTTATTGTTTGAAGGAAGATGCACGAGGCAAGCTTCACATTCTACTGAAAGTTAAAACGGCTGACTGTGTTCTTGCCTGGCTGGAGGGTCATCGCACCTCTATTTCCTAATTAAAAATTCGTGGAGTGAATGAGATATTTAAAAATTCTATGTTAGCAATATTAGCTTAGAAATCACACCCCGGGTGCCATGTCATGGCTATTTAGAGAGGCATAAACTTTCCTAGCTTTGCTGCTCTTGAACATTTTAATTTCATTGCTTGATCTGAAGGTCAAGGGCATGAACTCAATGAAAAAAATCCCCCTATGGGGAATCATTAGAGGAAGCATGCCTCAGTTCACCGTCAGTGATCAGAGGGGAGGGGGGACGAAGGCGGCACAGAGCATACTTGCCCTTCAGTGACCCTCAGAGCACCCCGTGGCTCCATGTGTGTTTGACCAAGTTTACAGCCTTCCATTGCTTTTTTGCTGGTTACTGTGAAACCCTCAGAGGAGAAAGATGATCTCAGGTAGCCAGGACCCACACTGAGCAAAACTGCCGAGATCACAATCAGCAATACGCAGTGCCAACTGCGTGATCTTTATCAACGGCACCAGGAACCACATTGACATATATCATCCGGTGCTGGGTTTTGTATCCCTTCTCCTGGGCATTAAGATGAGAGGTGATAGGAACCCCACAGGGGGCATGGATTGTACAACAACATAGCATTTTCTTTCCAGAAGATCTGAAAAGCAGCACTGGATAGCTCAACATTTGATTAACGCCGAGTAGCTAATGAATTATTAAAATAAAAAACACATGCAGGCTTCCTGAAGGCTCTGAAATCTTCTCAGCTGGAATATAACTATTCTTCAATGCTCTCTGTGCTCTAATAGCCAAATTCATGCTATCAACTACTCTTTCACTGTCACTTTTTTATAATAGCAATAAATTATACATGCATTTTAAAAGAGAGAGCTTTGACATTTACTTTACAAGTTCATATAACTTTATTTTGCTCTGGATGGTTTCTTTCTTTGTGCTGGGGGCAGGGCAGAGCATAGATTAATGGGGAGGAGATAGAACAGTCTGGGACATTCCACTGAAATGTTATCCTAAAATTCCAAATATATTGTTAGATAGTATCACCGACTCAGTGGACATGAATTTGAGCAAACTCTGGGAGATAGTGAAGGATAAGAAAGCCTGGTGCGCTGCAGTCCATGGGGTCACAAAGAGTTGGACACAATTCAGCGATCGAACACCAACTCTTGCATAAAATTCTCAACATGAGATAATGAGTAGGTATGAGAATGTGAAAAAAAAGAAAAGTGAGAGAGAACATGACAAAGCTTCTTTCTGAATCAAATAAAAGGACATATCCATTTGGGGATGGAAATTATACAAATGAAACAATAGAAAGAAAATGTCATCACTGTTCAAGTGATATACAGCATAGCAAACAGCCGTCAAGAGATGGAATTATTCAAGCAAGACTGTTGTTATTGGAAGTACTAGAAACTTCCTAGAGAAAATTAAATAACAATTTGGTAAAGACTAATTGCCTTTTCTGTTAGCAACACGAAAAACAGAAGCAGTTCAATGGCAACTGAAGGTAAATTCATTACATTTTTCACAGTGAGAAGCAGGAAAATCATTAAAGAAAAATATCAACAGTAGACAAATTTTTAAGTATAATCTATGATGAAAAAAACTTAATTCTGAGTACATAGCCTTTTGACCTTAATTCCCCTGACTGGGTTAAAAAAATATGAGTAGGCTAGACTGTCCAGCTGATGACTTGGGGAAAGAATGCTGTTATTTTTAACTAGCAAATACTTACAGAGTCATCTGTTTTGAACAAAGAAGACTGATAGTCCTGTTCTGCATTTTCCCTGTGTCTGGAGTCTGAACTTGGCTGACTCCAAATTAGGAAGAAACACCCTTGACTCCAGCACAACTTGAGAATCAGCTAAGAGTCCTTGCTTTTGCTATATGCTTTTGCTTATATTATTAAGGCACTGACACATTTTTCTAAGAACAAATGAAGGAATAAAACCTCAAAGAGTTGTCTGATGAAAGGGTTTCATACTCTGAATAAACTATATTCAGTAAATCAGTAAATTATATCACAAATGATAATCCCAGAAATCTCATATTGAGGCAACATCTAGTTCTGCAGGAAGAGCTAATTAACTACCCTGTATAATGTATCAGCATTGAAGAGAATGTGATAATATAGAATCAGTTGTTATGAAAGTTTATCACTCACTTCCCACTGCTTAGGTTTTTATTTTCAGACAGCTATAGTTTGAGGTAATAGGTTCAACAAAGAGGAAAAAAATGCATTCAATACTGTTTTGTAGGTAATCCACATAGAGTGTGGATATAGACACAGAGTCTATATGAAGTATAGGCTGCAACCTTTAGCATAATACTGTTAGGAAATTCTGTTTAATTTACTTTACCGCATTTAGGTATGTTGAGGCCAGATTTCTTTTTGATAAGTGCTGTAGACTGAATTGACATCGCAACATTCGTATGTTGAAGCCTTAACCCCTAATGTGACAATGGTTGGAGACAGGGGCTTTAAGAGGTTCGGTTCAGTTCAGTTCAGTCGCTCAGTCGTGTCCGACTCTTGGCGACCCCATGAATCGCAGCACACCAGGCTTCCCTGTCCATCAGTTAAGGTTAAATAACCGAGTGACTAACACTTCCAATTTGGTGCTTCCCAGGGTGGGGAAGATTCCCTGGAGTGGGACATGGCAACCTACTCCAGTATCCTTGCCTGGAGAATCCCGTGAACAGAGAAGCTTGGTGGGCTACAGTCCCTGGGGTCTCACGGAGTCGGACGTGACTGAAGCAATTAGCATGCATTAAGGCCTCGAGGGTGGGACCCTAATCCCAGAGGACTGTGGCCTCATAAGAAGAGGAAGAGAGAGATCTTTCTCTTTGTCCTTCATGTGAGAACATGCTAGAAGGCAGCTGAGACAGCCCTCACCTAAAGATGATTCAGTCGTCACCTTTGATCTTGGATTTCCCCATCTCTTGAACTGTGAGACATAAGTTTCTGTTGTTTAACTCACCCAGTCTATGGTGTTCTGTTATGGCAGCCCCAGCTTATGAAGATAGTAAGATCCCGTCCCCCTCTGATTGTCCCTCTTCCTGGGAAATGACCCTCCAGGGCTTTAATTCAGAGTTGGCAAGATTTTGTTTCCTCAGCACCAAGAGAGACACCGGGAAATTTAGCTCTGCTTATAGGAGATTCTAGGTAGAGGTTTTTAAGTTCTTGCCTCATGAAACTTCAGAATTTAGTAAAGTCTTGGATGGTTAAACTCTGTATATCTGAGGCTCCGGAATTCTCCAATTTTTGTCATTCCAACCCTTGAGCACTGCCTACAGTTTGCCATTTTCTCTGCCCATGGCAGCGCCTTCACATAGTCCAAACCCCAAATTGTGTCCAGAGTTAGTAAATGTCCTCGGGGTGGGTGGCTGGGAACAGCTCAGCCCTTCAGCTCACCTCTGAGAGGCTCTAACTTCTCTAGAATGTCTTTCCTGAGGTCCTCTTATTTCTGAAGCTCTTGTATCCTTTTAAAAAAACAGCTCCTTGGCAGGAGCTTCGGTCTGCCTCAAATTGTTCCATTCTATTCCATCTATGTAGTTCCTTTTGGATCTCATTTCATTAAGGGTTCAAAAAGTCCTGAAGGGCAGTTCCTCCATGGCCACCAGACATGAACCAGAGCTAGAGAAACTGTGTCTGGTAGAAAGAGCACAGAGTCTGGTGTCAGGGAGGGTCCTCCTTCCAATTCTTCTCCTTATCTGCTGGGATAGGAGGTAACACATATAGTGGGGAACACTGGCTTGGCAAGCCGTTGTCCTGGGCAGAGTCCTGGCTCTACAAATAGTTGTATGAAACTGCAGCACTGACTTAAACCTCCCTTATCCTCTGCTTCCACATTATAGAATATGAACAATAATGATACCTGCTAGGTAGGAGTTTTATAAAGGATGAGTATAATTTAAAAAATTGAGTATAGTTCATTTACAGTTTCTTAGTTTGAAGTGTACAGCAAAGTGGTTCAGTTACACATATGTATGTGTGCATCTAAGTTGCTTCCATCTTGTCTGTCTCTTTGCGATGCTATTAACTGTAGGCCACCACACTCCTCTGTCCACGGGATTCTCCAAGCAAGAATGCTGGAGTGAGTTGCCATGCCCTCCTCCAGGGGATCTCCCTGACCCAGGGATTGAATTAGAGTCTCCTGTGTCTCCTGCGTTGGCAGGCAGGTTCTTTACCACTAAGCACCACCTGGAAGCCCACGTGTGTGCATATATATATATATATATACTTTTTTGCATTCTTTTCCATTATTGTAAGATTTTGAGTATAGTTCCCTGTGCTATAGAGTAGGTCCTTGTTTCCTTATTTTATATATAGTAATGTGTAGATGGTATCACTGACTCGATGGATGTGAGTCTGAGTGAACTCCGGGAGTTGGTGATGAACAGGGAGGCCTGGTGTGCTGCAATTCATGGGGTCGCAAAGAGTCGGACACGACTGAGCGACTGAACTTAATGGAACTGAACTGAATGTGTAGATATTAATCTCAAACTCCTAATTTATCTCTCCCCCACCCCACTATTCCCTTTGGTAACCATTAACCATCAGTTTGTTTTCTATATCTGTGATACCATTTTGGTCTTGTAAATACATTCCTTTCTGTCATTTTTAGACTAAACATAAGTTAATGCACAGTACTTGTGTCACTAAAACCCAGGTCTTTGGAAAAGTTATCACTAATATGGAAAAGTTACAGATTCTCACTAGGTTGACTTCCTCATGAACCACCACAACGGGGATGAGTATAATGCCCGTCTCATGTGCTGGGAACCAGGACGAAATGAAAACCAGTTTCGGTGTATGTGACACTGCAGAGCCATAGAGTACCCTGGGCATCTTACAAATGTTCTCTGACATAAAATAAGATTCTTTACAGATCAAATTCTGTTGGTTCCTTTCATATGGCTTCCAATTTTGTAGCACAGACCATTTCTTATTCATCTGCTTATCCCTAGTCCTGGCCCAGGGCCTGTCATGCTAATACATATTTGTTGAAAGAATGAATCAGTGTGAATATTAACTTATAAGTCTATAGTTCATTATTCACTCCAGCTCCCAGCACATTTCCTTGTTCAAAGTAAGAGCTAAATAAACATTTGTTTAATAAATGAATTATTCAGAGTCATAAAGAAGACTAATAGTTTACTCAGGGATAATATCAATCTTTCTCTCAACCTGATTTCAGTTCAGTTCAGTTCAGTCACTCAGTCATGTCCAGCTCTTTGCAACCCCATGGACTGAAGCACACCAGGCTTCCCTGTCCACCACCAATTCCCAGAGCTTGCTCAAACTCATGTCCATCGAGTTGGGGATGCCATCCAACCACCTCATTCTCTGTCATTCCCTTCTCCTCCCTTCTATCTTTCCGAGCATCAGGGTCTTTTCCAGTGACTTAGTTCTTCACATCAGGTGGCCAAAGTATTGGAGTTTCAGCTTTAGCATCAGTCCTTCCAATTAATATTCAAGACTGATCTCCTTTAGGATGGACTAGTTGGATCTCCTTGCAGTCCAAGGGACTCTCAAGAGTCTTCTCCAACAACAGAGTTCAACAGCATCAATTCTTTGGCACTCAGCTTTCTTATTGATATTTCTCCCTGCAATCTTAATTCCAGCTTGTGCTTCATCCCACCTGGCGTTTTGCATGATGTGCTTTGCATATAAGTTAAATAAGCAGGGTGACGATATACAGCCTTGACATACTCCCTTCCCAATTTGGAACCAGTCTGTTTTTCCATGTCCAGTTCTATCTGTTGCTTCTTGACCTGCATACAGATTTCTCTGAAGCAGGTCAGATGGTCTGGTATTCCCATCTCTTGAAGAATTTTCCACAGTTCGTTGTGATCCACACAGTCAAAGGCTTTGGCATAGTCAATAAAGCAGAAATAGATGTTTTTCTGAAATTCTCTTGCTTTCTTGATGATTCAACGGATGTTGGCAATTTGATCTCTGGTTCCTCTGCCTTTTCTAAATCCAGCTTGAACATCTGGAAGTTCACGGTTCACAAACTGTTGAAGCCTAGCTTGGAGAATTTTGAATATTACTTTGCTAGCATGTGAGATCAGTGCAATCATGTGGTAGTTTGAGCATTCTTTGGCATTGCCCTTTTTTGGGATTTGAATGAAAACTGACCTTTTCCAGTCCTGTGGCCATTGGTGAGTTTTCCAAATTTTCTGGCTTATTGAGTGCAGCACTTTAACGGCATCGTCTTTTAGGATTTGAAATCGCTCAACTGGAATTCTATCACCTCCACTAGCTTTGTTTGTAGTGATGCTTCCTAAGGCCCACTTGACTTCACATTCCAGGATGTCTGGCTCTAGGTGAGTGATCACACCATCATGGTTATATGGGTCATGAACCTGATTTAGGAGACAGCAATTTCCATTTGGACAATGACCTACTTGGTTCTGATAAATGTGGTCTTGGGTTTATGGAGGAAGTGGAACAAAGGATATTTCCTCATCAAATACAAGATCTTGCCTCTTATTGATCAGTTTTGGTCACTAACCACATTTTCTTATTCTCTCTGGTTATAGGATGATGTAGCTGTGATGTAAACTGAAGATGCTGGAACAGTGTGTAGCTGGACTCATAGTGGAAGCCAGATGGCTTTAATCCTAAAGGATTAGAGCCTAAAACAATAATCAAACACTCTCTTTTTAAAGTGCACATACCAAACATACTCAGTCATAATATGGAGTTTAACATTCAGAGGATGGATACAAGTATGCTTCACCCGACTAGGAAAATAATCCCTAAGGCATTATGCATTGCCACTTCAACTACTAAAATCATTAAATAACATTTAATGAGTTTTTATGGTGTGGTTGGTGCACATTTTCTGAGCATTATCTCAGTTAATCCTCATAGAAACAACAGCACTACTGTTGAGTGGGTTCTCTTGGTGTCCTGTTACATAGACGAAAGCACTGAAATAGGCATTTAGAAACTTGTCCATAGACACAGAGACAGTATGTAGGGGGAGGTCTGGCCATCTCCTTGTTTCCAAACTATTAAGTTCAGCTGCAGTGGTATTTTCCCCCATGAGATCCAATGCCCTCTTTTAAAAACAAATTATCGTGTAAAGTCTTCTTTACAACCCTGAAATGAAATTCACATTTAATATAACCTCCCTACACACATAATAAAAAAAATTTTTTTCCCTGGCCTTAATATAAAGGAGTCATTCAAGGAAAGTAATTTTGAATGAAAAAATGTGCATTTCCATATGTAATTGCTAGAAGACATTGTGAGGTGAGCAGATGCTTACACCCTCCTGTTAAACCTTTATGAACATCTCAGCTCTAGAAACAGAATACTCCTAGTGTGTCATATAAGCAAATCCAATATTAGCTGCGATGCTGCCACTAGTGAATGGACTTTTCTAAAATGGTTAGGAACTTTTGGTAAGGTTTCAAACTAAACACAGTACATTTACAATCCTGGAAAATTTATACATGACAACTATGCAGAAGGCTTTGTGTTTACATGCACAACATAAGCAGGCTGTTCATGTGCATGAATGACCAGCGAGACTGTGGAGGGTCATGAAGGCTGAGGAGTAAGTCCTCCTGGTGCAGGACAGCCCCCCACCTGGCAGGCTGCTGGGGATTCCTGGCCTTCACTCGTTAACACCAGAAACACCCTCCAAATCATCGTGAAATCCACACAAACACCTCCACAAGTTTCTAAACTGCCTGTGAGGGTGGTCCTGCCCCAGGTGGGAACTACGACTCTATTGAATGTTCAAAAAAAAATCTAGCATTGCAAACCCAAGGGAAATTACCTAGTGCTAGATGAGCTAATGGAAAATGGGACAGAACTTTAATGTACTTAATTACTGAGTGGTATTTAAGAGTAGAAGGAGAAATAGGGTCTAGAGAGAATGACATTTTATGAAGGAAGAACGAGCACTTTCAGGAAGGAGGACTCAAGGAAGACCTCTTACCCTGCTCCTACAACTCGGCCAGGTTCTCCTTTAATACCCTGTCATAGCATCCCGTGCGTCTGCTTTATAATACTCATGACAGTTGTCATTGAGTAGGTAATTGCCCATGGCTTACTTAATGTCTGTCTCTTCCATCAAAAGAGACACTTTAATATATACATTTTAAAGTATATACATACTCATAGATATACTGAGTATCACATATACATAGGTACATACACATACATACATACATAGAGGGTAACTTGTGCATAGTAGGGACTTAACAAATATTTGTAAAATGAATATTTTACTGTACTTGTTTGAAGGTTTTGGAGGAGGATTCTGAGAAGTTTGATTGATATGGCCTTGATTCTGAAAAATATATTTGAAATCTACAAGTTGATTTGTATGAACCATGGTTCCTATTCTAGCAAGCTGTTTGAAAGCTGGCTAATAATGAAACACTCTAGACATTTAGCAGTGGTTTTGCAAGCATAACTCTAGTGCCACCTTCTGCCAGGCAGAGAAATATGCTCAGATCATTTGCATTTTGAGAATCTGGATTAGATGCTTGAACAGTTCTTTATGCTGCAGAATTAATTAGATATTTTAAAAATGTTAAAATAATGGGGACCTTTTAAACTCCCATTTAAAATTGCAAATTTGGGGCAATCTATAAATAAGGCTGACTAGAATGGAAAAAATTCCTATATTCAGAATTTTCTTAGAGAATAGAAGATTTAGAAATCTTTTTGTCTTATTCAATACCATTTTATATAGATTTAAAAATGATTTATTACAAAACTGCCCCAATTATGAAAAAATGTACACAAGTATATGCTACAGGAAGCAACTTTGTGAGCACAATTCTCACTGAAGTTATCAAGAAGATGGAGAGGACAGTTTGAGCTTGAATATCTCTGAAATTATTTGGTCAGAAGTTCCACAAATCAATGAACTCAGTCTATCATAAAAATAAAGTTGATGTTTCTTTACATAGAAGGTAAAACGTCTGTCTGCAATGCAGGAGATCTGGGTTCAATTCCTGGGTTGAGAAGATCCCCTAGAGAAGGAAATGACAGCCCACTCCAGTACTCTTGCCTGGAAAATCCCATGTACAGAGGAGCCTGGTAGACTACCGTCCATGGGGTTGCAAGGAGTCGGACACGACTGAGTGACTTCACTTCACTTCATTCAACTTGAAATGTCCATTTTTTCTGGTAGGACAGTATCTTCTCTGTATGACACTTGTTTTGTAATCTGCTGGCTGTTTTGAACTAATATCC